>JBBPEF010000071.1:0-64151 GCA_039096365.1 Blastocystis sp. JDR | reverse complement strand
CTTCATCCTCTAAACCACCTGCCATCCCATCACGCATTCATAACCATCCTCTCGAGTCCATTCCGCAATAACCCTCACTCGAATGCACTCCACACGCACTCTATTCCACTCGCATCCATCCCAAACCCTCTACCATCTCATTCCCTCTCCATATAAACCAACATCCCAAATCGCGTTCTCTCATCACCATAGGCATGGAGACAAACTATCGCCAATTTCAATCTTCTCCCCATATACTTCATTTCACATCTACAATCCATCCCGCATACTCCTGCCCTCCATACCCTTCTCGAACCGCAACAATCCACTCTTTAATCCAGCCACTCCTCCATTCCATCACCCATCCTCTTTTCATCCAATCTACAACTCCACTCACACAAGCACACCTACTCCCCAATTACCAACTCTACACCCCTTCTCTACATTCCATCCAATTCGCATCACCTTCTCTTCATCCATTCAACACTCCGCTTCACATACACCTACGCAGTCTCTCCATTCGCTCTTCACCTCCAGCCAGTCCCTTTCCTAACCGCCATCCATCTATTCACTCAACAAACAATCCAATGCACCTACTAGCCATCCTTTTCAAATACCCTTATGAAGGCCTTCAACACTTTTCCCCCTATGCCAAACTCATTTTTCACCAACAACCCATTTTCGAACCACATGCTGGACACACTCCAACCATTCCATACACGGCCTCTTACCCCTCCTTCTTCTCTCCATTCACACAATCACTCAAATCCACACACCACTCCTCCACTCTTCTTCTCACATCCTCTGCTCTCCATCAACACACTTTCAACCGCCATAGGCTCATTCTCGTTTTCAACAAACAACCCAATTCTATGCTCATTCACATCCTCCATCCCCTCCACATCCATTCCACCCTTCACATGCAACACTCGGTCATTCCAGTCATCAACGAATTCCAACACATAACCCAATACACTGACATCGTCTAAGTCCTCCAAGTCCATCCCCAATACCATCCCTTCCCAAAACACTCCCATCACGATCACGGTCAGGAGGAGGCATTGGACACTCTCCCACTCCCCATCGATACAAGAAGGAATATAGAATCGAATGGGCCAAAGTGCCCAAAACGCGTTTCCATGAATGTACATGTGCCATTTTGCGATTCTGGCCATTCTGGGCTTTTCACACCATCATCATGGGGGATAGCAAAGACGCCCGTACAACACACTTTGAGCGCTATGCGACCCCTCCTCGTCGACATTCCATGAGGCAGGCTCTCCATCTCGTCTTCATAGCAGATACACTCTCCACGTTGTCTTCACAGTGCATGTACACACTAGAGAGCAGTTGACGAGCAGATGCACTCTCCATCTCGTCTTCATGGCATATGCACGTCGTCTCCACAGCACACACTCTCCACATAGCAACACACGAAGCAATCAGCACGGCAGGACATACACTCATGAGATGGAAGAGAGCGACACAGCATGACACGCACTCATGAGATGGAAGAGAGTGACACGACAGGACACGCACTCATGAGATGGAAGAGAGTGACACGACAGGACACGCACTCATGAGATGGAAGAGAGTGACACGACAGGACACGCACTCATGAGATGGAAGAGAGCAACACCCAGGAGTCACTCATGGACAGCAATCTCGCAGGAAGGAGAGGATACAGCACCACGGATGGAGAGAGCATAGCGAACAGCACTCTGGATTCATCATCCACTCCACCCAGCTCAGTGAAATCGGCAATCACTCCCTCCTTCTCATAACAATCGCACAGAACGCACAGGATCAACCCTTCCTTCATCACAGAACAGCAGCAGAGACATACCCGTACCTCTAACACAACACACCCTTCAAACAGATCATAGAACACGCGGTGCAGCAAGCAGGACAGTTCTGGATTCAACACGATATCGATGGCCACACAACAGAGAAGATCAACACCAACACCCATTCTTGCCCTCGGGAATAGCCTAAGCAACTCCTTCACATGAACATTCACAATCACCATCATACAATCGACCAGAACAGACATAACCCTGCATTCACACCCAACCATCCTCAAAACACGCACAACCTCTTCTCACACACGCACCATTCCACCACTTCAAAATCAGCAACATTGGACACAACTCGGAATAGACGAGTGAAAACGAGAGTCTCTTTCCCCCATCCCAAAATCGATTTCTTCATCCTCACACTTTTCTCTCGCTTCATCACCAAATCATTTCATATCCTATACTCATTCCATAGATAGAATGAAAGGGTGGGTATAGGGAGTGAGTTGGGATGGAGGAATGGAAAGTGGTACTGAATCGAGTGTACTGTCATACACAGCATGGAATAGATAGAATGAGCAGAGGAGTGGTTGCATTGGCTAATCATCGCTTTGGGGAAGATGAGAATAGAATGAGAGAGAGGAAGGAATGAGATAGAGAATGGTAAAAGGAGAGATTGAAATAGTGTGTGTGGATGGAGAAAGAGCGAGAAGAAGAGGAGCGAGAATCGATCGATCGATTTGCCCCTGTTCAGAATCGCGTTTGGGGTGACCTCTCCGTTTTCGCTGTAATGTGGTCCACTGAATGTGTGTGAGTGATAGAGTGTGTTAGTGATAGAATTGGCGTAGACCCTGTGATGAAGGGGTGAGTGTGATTGTGTGAGAAACAAAGAATGGGGAAGGAAAGAAAACCAATGAGAGACGTAGGGCTCGTTGTGGAGCCGAAATGAGAATGAACCCCATACCAACTACAATTCGTTCAATTCCGCATAGCAGGCATCGCACAGATATAAGGATACACGCGCTGTTAAGAGGCAGGACTCGATGACAACACGCTGTCGAATTACCACCACCCTGTCCATCACCGACACAAGAACGCACCAATCATCAACACAGAACTCTCATTGCACGCACGAACCAACCCATCTCGCCGAACGCCCTTCTCAATACTCCATTCTCTTCCATCCAGTCCATTCAACCCTAAACCATTCAATAATCGCCTCTTTCAAGCTGGCTGGGGATCTAGACTCGCCACGCTTCCTCCCCTCATTTATGAACTCAACTCGCCAAATACAACACTGTGGTAATACAGGAACGCATTCTCACAACAGATCACTGGCGCAGAACTCCAACACGAACATCTCTGGCTTCCAATGCAATCGAATCGTCTATCTTCGCTTCAACAATACTTCCTCTCACTTGACCTCCTCCAGATCGGAAGGAATTCAGTTTGGGTTTAATCACATTCAATTCGGTCCAATTCGCAATCAACCGTCCCGATTCTTCTTCAGAGACCAACAGCTCCACACATGTACCCCGGAATGGGAAATAGCACAGACAAATCAGCACAATAGAACACTTCAAACAAGAATCCATTCGCATATCCAGCCTCCGAAAGCCACGCTTCGCGATCACTCGTCACACCCTCAAATCCTTCCATTCTAGCACCTACAGAATACTCTTGAACCAACAAACAAATATCCCCAATACCATCCCAATCGAGCAATCGCTCTCGATTTCCTCAGAATACAATTATGTCAGTAAAAGATAGGACGCATATAAGCAGTATGCTCCTATCCTTTCAAGACGTGCAACCGGAGAGGGATCAGCGAGAGAATTGCTCCGATTCACTCGCCCCGCCGCAAACTGTGCCTAGGAAGCGTCCACCCTCCGTGTACCACGAAGATGCACTTCATCCACATTCTGCACTTCGTGAAGAGCAAACTCGTCCGATTCCTAGACGCCGTGAAAAGGAATTGGAGAAACCCAAATCCAAGGTGCCTGTGCGTGGAAAGGCAGGTCGCCAAGGAGGGAAGAGTCATGAGCGAGGTGGAAAGCACCTTCGTGTGTATGGATTCTGTGGGCCCATCCGCGAGGTGTACGCGATTGTCAGGAGAGCGTCTCCTCCGACGACGGCCAGAGCAGCGAAGGTCGATCTCCTTCAGAAGCATAGAAGGAACCCCGTCTACACCATCCAGGGTCCTGGTGTGACGGAAGACGGCTTCGTGACGAGTCTGCGCGAGCTCTTTTCCCCTGTCGCTGTTGCTCCTGCTGTTGCTCCTGTTGCTCCTGCTGTTCCTGTTCCTGCTACAAGTACCCGCCCGACACGACAACGTGGACGCCAAGCTGGGAAGGGACGGAATACCAGTCCAATGCCAAAGAGAAGGAGGGGCGCAACTCCCGCTGCTGCTCCTACTACTCCTCCTAACGCTACAACCCCTACTACTACTCCTAACGCTACAACTCCTGTTCCTACTCCCCCTCACACCACTGCACAACAACCCGCTACTCCACAACCCTCACCAGCAAGAAGGCAACACCCAACAACCACCCAGTGCAAACAACCCGTCCAAGTCGTTATTGCGAACGATTCCTGGGGCGTGAACACGGGCATGCACACTGCGCGCAAGAAGGAGAAGGTCAAGTGGAGAGTGGCCACCCTCAACGTCAACTCCATCGCGCAGAAGGCGGAGAGCGTCCGGAAGCTCTGCCTCGACAACAACATCGACGTCTGCGCGCTCCAGGAAACACGCGCCTTCCCTGAGCCCGACCCCTTCCTCGACTCGGAGTACAGCGTCGTGAAGATGTGCCCTCCACAGATGGAGCGGGGAACGCTCGGCATCGCCATGCTCATCAAGAAGCCCCTGCTCTGGGAGGTGCTCCCATACTCCACCTACAACGACCTCTGGGTGCTCGTCAGCAACAAGACCACCTCCGTCATCTTCGTCTGTGTCTATGTCCCCTGCTGCGACAACCTCATGGCGCTACGAGTCAAGAACGGCATCCTCAACAAGCTCACCAAGCTCAGCAAGCGCAGCAATCAGGCGCCTGTTATCCTCATGGGAGACTTCAACCAGCCTCCCACCAATGTCACCACCTGGTTCCATCAGCGGAAGGTCAATCTCCTGTGGGTGCCCCACAAGGGAGACGCGATCACGCACAAGGGGGGCAGTCAGAGCAAGGGCTCCACCCTGGACTACATCCTCGTTCCCGAGAAGGGCGTGCACTACGAGCAGGCCATCGTTCACATGGGCCGGAATGAAACCCTGTCGGACCACTTCTTCGTCTGCGCGTCGCTCTGGCTGAAGAAGGAGAGCGAGCCTGCTCCAGAACGGCCCCGCGTCAACCGCGAGAAGGTGCTGGAGGACTTCTCTGCAGTCACCGATGACCCTCGCTTCCACCCCTCCACCTGCGCCAACACCTCCGTCGAGCAGTTCACTGAAGACCTGCTGGACGCCATCACGGAGGAGGGCTTCCTACTGAAGAAGCGCGAGCTGTTCAAGCGCAAGACGCGCGTCTTCAACCACCGCGAGGCAACCCTTCTCGCAAAACGACGCACCATCCTCCAACAGCGAAGACAGGGAGGAGAGAGGACGGAGAGGGACCAGACGGTGCTGAAGAAGTGTCGCCAGCTGCTGCGAAGAGTCACCCACAACCATCGCTTCTCCTTCGCGAGACAACTGGTGCGCACCAGCAAGCGAAAGCCGGCCGCCTTCTGGAGACACATCGATCAACGCATCGCGGGGTCCCATCGCAAGCCCCTCATCATTCGGGACCCGTGCACTGGCCAAATCGTCACCCAGCCGAGACAGGTGGTGGGGGTGTGGAAGAGACACTACACGAACGTTGTCTCCGATGCAAGTGGACGGAGCAAGAACAGACAGTACTGGGAGACGATCCCTCTGACCCCCAACCCGAACAGCAAGCTGAAGGACAGCAAGGCGTGGGACAGTGAGATCACCGAGTTTGAGGTGGAGAACGTGGTGATGGCGATGGGCAACGGGAAGAGCACGGGCGACGACTGCATTCCTGTGGAGGTCTACAAGAAACTGCTGCGCAACCGCAATAAAACCCTCACCTGCCACATCAACCAGCTGTTCGACGGCCACATCCCCGAGAGCTTCATGACCTCGCAAGTCATCTCGCTGCATAAGAAGGGCGATCCGATGGACGTGGACAACTACAGAGGCATCAGTCTGATGAACGTCATCCTCAAGATCGCCTGCGCCGTGGTGGCCAACCGCATCACCCATGAGGTGGAGACCGACCACCTTCTCACGCCCGCACAGGCCGGCTTCCGTCCCAACATGCAGTGCACGGGACACGTGTCCGCCCTGCTGGAGACGATCAACCGCATCCAGAGCAACCTGACCGGAACGGGTCGGAAGTGGTTCCACGAGGGAGAGCACGCGTGGGTGTGCTTCGTGGACTTCAAGAAGGCCTACGACTCAGTCCCTCACGAGGCGCTGCTCTACAAGATGCGCACGATGGGCATCGGCGGGAAGGTCTACGCCTTCATCGAGAAGCTCTACGCCCACTCCGCCATTGTCGTCAACGCCAACGGCTACACCTCCGAGCCCATTCCTCTGGAGCGTGGATAAGTCACATCCAGTTCTCCATCTTCATCAACACATCCTCTTCTCCCTCTTCATCAACGACATCCTCACCGAGTTCACTGAAAGGGAGCCCTGGGAACCTGCCTGCCCCCACTTCCTCTTCGCGGATGACCTGTGCATCGTGGGGAGGAATGCGGAGGAGCTGCAGCGATGGATGGACAAGGTGACAGAGTGGGCGAACACGTGGGGCATGACCGTCGGACCGGCCAAGTGCGGTGTGATGGTGGTTCCACGCATCGACGCCATGCTGGAGAACCCCTCTCCGAAGAAGTCGAAGAAGGAGCGCTCCTCCAAGGCGCGCATCAGCGAGGAGGAAAGGATCGCCCTGGAGAAGGAGATCAACGAGAGAGAGTGGATGCTGCAGGGAAATCGTATTCCCGTGGTGAAGGAGTACAAGTACCTGGGCGTGGTGATCCGAAACGACCTCAATCGCTCCCGCATGATCGAGGCCCGCATCCTCGCCGCCACCTCCGTCCTCAACCAGATCCAGTACCTGCTGATGAACCCCTCCATCCCCGCCTCCCTTCGTGTCCGCATCCTGAAGGTGAAGTTGATCCCCGTCCTCCTGTATGGCGTGCAGGTCTGGGGCGGAGTGAAGGAGGATGATGCTCGCGTGCAGCGCCTCGTCAACCGAGCGCTCAGCATGATCCTGCAGGGCTGGTCGGAGAAGAGCGTCTCCACGATGACGCTGCTGCTGGAGCTGGGACTGGAACCCATCCACGTGACGGCCCTCATTCGGAGAATGGACATGTTCATCAGCGGTCGCTACACCAGCGCCATGCTGCGCAGTCTCATCGACTCGCGAAAGGCCTTCTCCACCACCCAGCAGACCTTCATCAAAACCACGGAGAGGGTCAGTGGTTCCTTCGTGACCATGATGAAGGAGTTCGATCTGGGTGATGAGGCGGTTGACCGGGACCTGGAAGCGAGGGAGCACGCGCGTCTGAACAACCGTTCCAAGAATCAGGAGCGGGAGTTCGTCTGGAAGTACTACAACGACGAGCGCGTCCTCGACATGGCGGTGTACACCTGGCTGAAGATGCTGAGTGAGGACAAGACCCTCAGCCTGAAGGAGTACATCTTCCAGGGCTGTGTGAGGAACCACTGCTACATGGATGCGTGGTACCAGCATCAGGAGCTTGGGAGGGGGTTCCAAGTGATGATGCGCATCCGAGTGGGCGCGTGGGAGCCAGCGTCGAGGCTGAAGAAGAACGGAGGTCTCCTGCGTCACTGCCCCTGCTGTATGAGACGCGGTGGAGAGACCCTTCGCCACTACATCCTGGAGTGCTGGAAGTTCCGCGAGCAGAGGGAGGTGATGATGAGAAACCTCCGGGAGAGGCTGAACCTAGTGGATGAGGATAAGATTACGGAGTACATCCTGAAGGCGCTGGGGATGCGGCAGTGGGAGCGCATCGTTCGTCCGGAGGATGAAGAGAAAACTCTGGAGGTAGCTAGGAACAACTACTCTGTGAAAGAGGTTGTGGATGCCCCCTCCCTGCAAGCCAAGAGGAGCCATAAGCATAAGCTTGTGGTGTCCTTGCAGAAGTGGGAGGGTACGAAGAAGGAACAGATAGAGGATGATGAACGAGAGAAGGTGACCCTGGCTGCCGTGGAGCTGGCACGGTATTTGCAGGACACCAACCCCGTTCGAATGCAGTTGTTGAGGGATTTGCTTGTGGAAAACAACCGCATTGGAAGAGGAGGTGCGAGAGGCAGAGCAAGAGCGAGAGGGGGCAGAAACGGCAACTCTGAACCGTGAAGCAGCTCAGCTTCGGCAATGCTGATAGTATGAAGGAGTGTGTTTGTTTTCAAGCAACCATGCATGTAGTAGGACAGCTAGCGACCCTGTTCACATCGAATGTCTCCATACAACACGGATCAGCAGACATCATCAATTGCCACTTCAGCTGCTTGCATTAACCGAATGTCATAATAGCCCTTTTCATCATAGTAGTCTTAGAATTACCCATTTCAAGGAGAGAAGCAGAACTGAGTAGACAAATGCAGTACGGAAACTATGTTTTCTGCCCATTTCCCGTTCCAAATAGAATTCTTCACATACAAACAAAGATCATCGCGATGCCCATCCAACTCCTTCGAAAAGGAGATTTGAACTCCTTCCAGCCGTGCAACATCACAGAATGCAGTAGAATAGTTCTCCTGCTAATGCAATTCTGCATCGCCAACTCCTCCACGATTTGAAGGTACCCCTAGCCTTTCATACGTATAGGCAATCAAACCACACAGAGAACAGGTAGAATAAAGCATGGTATGGAATCGAGAGTCATGGAATCGAGTCTCTTTCCCCCATCCCAAAATCGATTTCTTCATCCTCACACTTTTCTCTCGTTTCATCATCAAATCATTTCATATCCCACACTCATTCCATAGAGAAAGTGAAAGGGTGGGTAGAGGGAGTGAGTTGGGATGGAGGAATGGAGAGTGGTACTGAATCGAGTGTACTGTCATACACAGCATGGAATAGATAGAATGAGCAGAGGAGGGGTTGCATTGGCTAATCATCGCTTTGGCGAAGATGAGAATAGAATGAGAGAGAGGAAGGAATGAAATAGAGAATGGTAAAAGGAGAGATCGAAATAGTGTGTGTGGATGGAGAAAGAGCGAGAAGAAGAGGAGCGAGAATCGATCGATCGATTTGCCCCTGTTCAGAATCGCGTTTGAGGTGACCTCTCCGTTTTCGCTGTAATGCAGCCCATTGAATGTGTGTGAGTGATAGAGCGTGTTAGTGATGGAATTGGCGTAGATCGTGTGATGAAGGGGTGAGTGTGATTGTGTGAGAAACAAAGAATGGGGAAGGAAAGGAAACCAATGGTAGTGGAATGGGAGCGGTAGAAGTCGTTGTGAGGACGAAATGGGAATGCACCGACGGCGCCTGGAATAGATAACAGAAACGGTATGTGCCCGCGCGTAGAAGACGAAATCGCATCACAGAATGCTAGCAGTGAAATCCCTACCGCAATTGCGACGAAAGACGCGCGGAATCGTCAAATCCAAAGTCAAATCAATTCATGTAGAATAGACAAAGAGGAGGAGATGGAATGGTGAAGGAAAGAATGGAAAGTGGAAACGGAGAAGATATCTGAACTTCAGAATCTAAGAAAAAAAGAATCCTATCGCCAGAATGAGAATGAAAATGGGCGAGGGAATGAAGAAAGAGCTAAAGAAGGTGGGTGGGAGGCCTATGACGGGTAGATTGCGTGTAGGTAAGTGATGAGCATTGTTTGCTCAAAAAACGCGTCATACAAAAAGAGAAATGCATGTATGAGCGAAGATGGTGGGAGGGCGGCGAGAAGAAAACTGGAATGAGGAAATCGATGAAGACGGTGGGAGGGAGGCTAAAGGTTTGTGGTGACTAAGGAGTAGAGCAGAAGAGATCGACGGCGAGGTCTACGGCCAGAGCGACGGCGAGATCTGCAGCAAGGGCAAGGGCAAGAGCGAGCAAGAAGACAGACGAGGGGACCGACGAGGGGACCTGCACCCAGAGCAACGGCGAGATCTGCACCCAGAACATCGGCGAGATCTGCACCCAGACCATCGGCGAGAGGAACGGCAAGGCCAACGAGAAGAGCGAGCCAGAAGAGCGGCGTCGAGACCTACCCGAGTGGGGGGAGACCCTCGCGTCAGAGACCAGACGGACTCGTGGACTCGTGGGATCTGAGGGACCAGAGGACCCGGGGACTGAAGGGATACGCGAGTGGTGAAGAACCCACGGTAGGGCAAGACGAGTTCGAGGGGCGAGACGAGAGCGACGAAGCGAGCTTGATGGAGCAAGGGAAGAACGGAGTCTGGAGGACGAAACAAGTCTGGTGAAACAAGCCTGTCAAAGCATTCTGTCGAGACAACCCTACCGGGACAAGCAGTCAAGGCAAGTCAACGGAGAAGACGAGTGAAGTGTACTGGAGAGAAGGCGGAGTGCGTCGGCGCAACAACCCTAAGGGAGCGTCGACCCGAGTACTTGGGCCTCCCGCGGCGCGACAGCGGAGAGGAGGAAGGAATCCTGTTGCCGAGAAGACAGTGGAGGCAAGCCAGACCCCCGGACGAGACGGACTCTACAACACGGAAGGAGCCGAAGGAGCCGAAGGAGCCGAAGGGCGAGCCGCGAGCACAGCCTATGGAGGACATACCGATACACGCGAGGGCACGTCGAGGACGAGCCGAAGAAGCCGAAGGAGGCGCAGAAGCCGAAGGAGACGAAGGAGACGCAGAATCACACTACACAATGGCCGATAGTGTTTGTGCCGGAGGGACAGTGGAGAGGACGCGGCGGACCGCCAGACCGAGGACGGCGGGGACAGCGTGTTCTTTGTGGTCAGTGTGTGTCCCGAGGGATTTCTCGCTTGAGGCGTCAAAGGCGCCCGTTCTTTTTCACCAGAAATGGTGTTTTTTGGGATGCCTGTTGGTCTTGGCTTGGGGCGAGACCACGAACCGCACTATGGCAGACGGGAGGGAATGGTACTCATGCCGTACGATCCGCTGTGGGTCGGGCAGTTGGCAGGACTGCACACACTGGAGGGGCAGGACTGTGGAACCGGCGGCAGGCCCACGGGGTACTCGCTGTATAAAAGGCAGTATTCCTTTAGGCGGCAGCCCGAGGTTACTCAGCGTGGCAAGGGCGTTACTACCCAAACGTGTTTTTTACCTCGAGGGAGGAGGGCGCAAGCCCGGTCAGTGGGAGAGGGCGCGAGCCCGTGTCAGGCAAACTTGGGGATTTTTCATGGACGTTTACTCAGGAGAGGCGTATGGGCGAAGGGTGCGGGCCCTTCAGGGAGAAACAAGCCTGCAGGTTTTCCGTTAACATTTTGTTTGTTTGTTTGTTTGTTTGTTTGTTTGAATCCCTCTCCGAAGAAGTCGAAGAATCACACTACACAATGCCTGATAGTGTTTGTGCCGGAGGGACAGTGGAGAGGACGCGGCGGACCGCCAGACCGAGGACGGCGGGGACAGCGTGTTCTTTGTGGTCAGTGTGTGTCCCGAGGGATTTCTCGCTTGAGGCGTCAAAGGCGCCCGTTCTTTTTCACCAGAAATGGTGTTTTTTGGGATGCCTGTTGGTCTTGGCTTGGGGCGAGACCACGAACCGCACTATGGCAGACGGGAGGGAATGGTACTCATGCCGTACGATCCGCTGTGGGTCGGGCAGTTGGCAGGACTGCACACACTGGAGGGGCAGGACTGTGGAACCGGCGGCAGGCCCACGGGGTACTCGCTGTATGAAAGGCAGTATTCCTTTAGGCGGCAGCCCGAGGTTACTCAGCGTGGCAAGGGCGTTACTACCCAAACGTGTTTTTTACCTCGAGGGAGGAGGGCGCAAGCCCGGTCAGTGGGAGAGGGCGCGAGCCCGTGTCAGGCAAACTTGGGGATTTTTCATGGACGTTTACTCAGGAGAGGCGTATGGGCGAAGGGTGCGGGCCCTTCAGGGAGAAACAAGCCTGCAGGTTTTCCGTTAACATTTTGTTTGTTTGTTTGTTTGTGCGCGAAGCTGCTCGCGCCGATCGTCAGACTCCGCAGCGCGGGCAGACCGTTCACACTGAACTGCTCCGTGTTGGCGAAGCTGTGAGAACCGACTGTGATGCTCTTCAGTACGGGCAGACTGCTCAGATCGAGTCGCGTCACGTTGGCGAAGCTGTGCGCGCCAATCGCGATGCTCTTCAGCGCGGGCAGAGCGGTGAGATGAAGGGACGTAAAGGCGGCGAAGGCACCATCGCCAATGAGCAGCTCCTGAACGCTGGAGGCGACGAGCGAGAAGGCGCCGGCGGCGTGGGCGAAGCTGTTCGTCCCCACCACCACGCTCTGCAGGGAGTCGAGCTGGGCGAGAGCCAAGTCCCGCACGTCGGTGAAGCAGTCCGCGCCGATGGTCAGACGCTGCAGCGCGGGCAGTCTGGCGAGGTGGAGGCGAGTGAAGGCGCCGAACGCCTTGTCCCGAACGGTCAATTCCTCCAGGGACTGGCAGTTCTCGACGCGCAGCTCGCCGGCTTTGCGGATGAAACTGCTCTCTCCGAAGAACACGCTCCTGAGATGGGGAAGCGAGGAGAGCGTGAAGTGCTCGACCTCCGTGAAACAGCCAGCACCGATCTCCAGCGTCTCCAGCGAGGGAAGGCTCTTCAGGGAAAGGGTGCTGAAGAAATGGAACGACCCGTCGAGGATGCTCAGCGTTTTCAGTGCCACGCAGTTCTCGATGTGCAGCTCGCCATTCTTTCTCGTAAAACTCTCCTCCTTGAACACGATGCTCTCCAAACTCTTCAAATTGCGAATCCGCACAGTGAGAATGGAACCCAGGGAGAACGAGCCGACAGAAAGGCGTTCGAGTTTACGAAACGCTCCAAGATCAAGCACAGTACTGTCGATGTCGTTACACTCACCATCGGGAATCACCAACTCCTTCATTAGTAGTATCATTCAAGCACTCCTTCAGCATTTGGAAGGTCTCCTTGGCTTCTCGAGAAACGGGATTTATGGTGAATGCAAACACGAGAATCAGACCAACAGCCACAAACAGAAGAGTCGAAATCGCAATGCACAGCGTTCTTCCTCCAAAGCGGCTCTTCTTCTGGCCCATATTCTGGCCCCTGCTGGGAATCATTGGCTCCTGCACGGTATGGACGATGATGGGGGTTCTAGGGTTCATCGAGGACTTGTGTTGCTTACGGATTCATAACACTCGTCTTCTGCACATATACGCCTCTAGGGTTGGAATTGTACATTCTGGAGAACAAGGGTTGCGTATTCATGGAATGCGACAATCACAGCGTTTCATCGTTCACATCTTGCGATACGGTGCGTGGAGTGTGTCCTCTCCTGAGTGGAATGGATAGTCTCTGTTTGAAGCGAGTATGATGATATTTACTCCTACGTGTTCGGGTATTGATGAACAATGAATTGGGTGTTTATCCTCTCATTCATTCCTTGACAAGGGTTGTTTGTTCAGTACAATTCATGTTGACTCTCACAAGTGTGAGATCTTTTCGATGAGACCACTTGGTCTTCTTCTTTGGTTTTCTAAGTAATGAAGTAGCAGCATTCACAACTATGAGTACGAATGGATAGGGGACTACTTCATCTACAGGATGCAATACAAAAGCAAGAGACAAATCGTGTATGTGTGAAGAAAACGGCAGGGATAGGATGAAACACTCTTGAAGTGTTTGTGATTCTCAGGGCGACTTCGTATACTCCTTCTCCCATCGTGAGTGCTGTCTTCTCCAAATCACACAATTCC
Source organism: Blastocystis sp. JDR (assembly GCA_039096365.1). Classification (NCBI taxonomy): domain Eukaryota; class Bigyra; order Opalinata; family Blastocystidae; genus Blastocystis; species Blastocystis sp. JDR. The sequence continues at coordinate 50,527 of JBBPEF010000071.1, read as the reverse complement.
TTTACCAGAGTGTCAAAGTCGTGTAATACTGTTCTTGATGTATGAACCTGCATTTCCAAGTTGCAAGGAATGCTTGTGAGCTCCAGGGCATCCACCCTGTGCTCATTTCCCGAATCTGTTACCCTATGACTGCGCCATTTCAATCTGAATCTCTATAATGGAGGTTGTGAAAAAAGAAATGCAGCATAACCTTCTTCTCGAGAGTGGCATCCAGTTTGTTCACTGTTCCCCTTTCACCGTTTTAGAATGCATTCTATCAACTATTGGAGAGGTGTATCGATATTCATGCCGCTTTGCCCAGAAACTGCTTGTACAGTCTCATTCAACACAGTCCAGCAGAGGAACATCGTTCTTCTTTTTCCTATTCATCATTGCAGTCGGAGTGTTGATCTGGTCTTTGGAAACGCCTTCCCTGTGTTTGTGGCGTGTGATTCTGGAGACTACGGCATTCTCACTGATTCCCATCTCGGAATCATGATGCTGGTGTGAATCTACGCCCTTCCCGATGAGCTGGTGGTTGATGCAAAGCAGACCTGTCCATTGCATCCCAGTATCCTTCATTCTCTCTCCTCAGTCTTAGAACAGCATGATCCCATCAGTAGCATTCAAGTCATGGGTGGATCTGCACTGGACGTGATGTGCGCTCTGTTCCTGCCGTAGTGGTCATGGCTGAAGGTGGACGAGAAGCCGATCCAGTCTCTCCTCCCTGCTGGACTCCGCCTTGTCCCCACCGCCTGGGCGTGTCGCCGCTCTCCGTCGCAGAGAACGAGGGCTGTCTCGCTGTTCCAGACGCTGAAGGAGGAGCATCCTGTGGTGGAGGACAAGACGGCGAAATCACCATGGCGTTTGACTGCTTCAACGCGTGTCCTTTCATCAGCGAGAATGAGAAGGGACAGAGTGTGGCGATCGACAGACGGCGCTGACGGTCCGAAGCAGGAGCACGACGCGGACCCCAGTGACGGGCTGTCCGCCAAGGCGAGCGTGGTGAGCAGGGCGATCCGTCCGTGTCTGCGTCAGGACTGCAGGAGACCGTGTGTGGCGCACGCCCAGCAGACGGCGATCTGGCGGCGATTTGGCGGCGATTTGGCGGCCATCTGGCGGCCATCTGGCGGCCATCTGGCGGCAGAAGCGCTGGCTGGAGAAGGTCGACGGGCTGGTGCGGCGCGAGGACTGCTGGGCGACCACTCGAACGAGGTGTGCAGAGGCGAGGCTCGCTGGGGTGAGCCATCCTCCGCCACTCCATGCGCATTCCCGCGGTTGTCGCATTGGGAGGTGTTCGCTGTGCCACTCGGTATTGTGGACAACAGCCGCAGCAAGGAGTGCTGGGTGCTTGACCACTCGTCACTAAGACTGCATCGAGTGGTGCGTTGCTATTGGATTGCTTCATGATGAGCGGGAAGAACGATCGGACGATGCACCGACTGGGGTTGTTGCTTGAGATGGAGAAGGCATTCTGGTTGACGGAGGAGGAGGAAGCGATCGAGCGAGGTGATGAGGAAGCCGAAGCTGGTGAAGAATGCAGAATCTGCTGAATGGCTGTGAGAAGGAGTATTGCATATAGAATTGATTGTGACGACGAATTACAGATGGTTTGTTTGTTGACACAACGGAGTTGTGTGTTTGAGAATCAGAATACACTATCCAGTGAAGCACGAATGAGCGGTCTGACTAGAATAGGCGATTATGAGTTGTTGGAGAAGCGAAAGGAAGGGTATGAAACAAACTGAGGGACTGAAGCATAGAGAGTGGTTTGACGAATTCAAAGCACTCAATCGAACTACAAATGAGATTATATTGATGGCAAGAGTGAAGAATGGATTGGATGTGAAGGGAATCGAATCACGCTTCCCCCAACTGAAGGAATGCAGTGATGAGCATCTTGTGAGGTATATAGATGTTGTGAAGAAGGATGACGAGTTGTGGGTAGTGATTCCTTCCAGAGTTGACAGAATAGATTGTAATGGAGAATTGTGATTGCTATTCTCTCTTGCAATTCATAGAGCATAAGGATTACATGACGGAGGAGCAATTGCGTGAAATCGCCTACGGTTGTTTATTGGGATTGAATTATCTACATGAGAGAGGCATCGTGCATGGAGTAAGCTCTCTAAAGTGGTAATGAGTGAATAGGACGTGAGACCAGTGAATCTGTTTCTGACTGAAGATGGTGTGTTGAAACTGGGTTACTATGGACTAACAATACAAACAGAGTGTTATGCCATTAGGAAGACGGATTGCGAAGGAGTTCGCAGTTTTGCTCCTGAGGTGTTTGAAGGAGAGTATGAGATGAAGAGTGATGTGTGGTCTCTTGGGACTGCTCTGATTGAATTGATGGGCATAAGACCATATTCCTGGTGTGATAATGACCATCTACCCACAATGAATGGTAGTTTTGATTATCCATTTGATGTGGAAGACATTGAATCAGAAGAATTGGCTTACTTCCTTGTTGAGTGTATTGAGGAAATAGCGGACAAAAGATGGTGTGTGAATGAGTTGCTGAATGTAAGTGAGATTAGAGGGAGAATGATGAGTAGCATCCATTTGTGAAGGAATGCAAAGAAAGAAATGAAGTGTTGATTCCATTGGTGAAGATCCTGAAGTATCAAGAGTATTGTGAATGGATGCTGAAGACTGATGTGAAGGATTCGTATCTGGTGTTGCATAAGAATGGATTGTGCTGGTATCATGAAGGGCTGGTTGAGAAGTTTTCTTCCATTGTAGTGGAATTGTGTTTGGATGGAGTAATCGAAGTGGATACTGCATCCCACACACTGCTAAGAGTGAATGGAGAGGATGTGAAGGGAATCGAGCATGCCAAAGTGTTGGATTTGAGTGATGATGGAGAGAGATGGGAAGGCGATGTATTGAACAATCAACCCTATGGTTGGGGTGTGTTGTATGACAGTGAGAACAGAATGGTGTATGAGGGATTCCGACTCAAAGATGTGAATGTGTGTTATGGCACTCAGTACTACTCTGATATTCAGAAGGTGGAGTATGAAGGAGAATGGTTTGACGCAATGCGCTGGGGACGAGGCATTCAATATGACCGGAATGGCAAGACTGTGTTTGATGGAGGATGGATGAATGATGAACAACTGAGCAAGAAAGTGGTAGTGCTGAATGAAGAGAATCAACTGCTTCACAATCATATTGAAGAACTGATCGTAGAGAACAACAGTTGCAATGGAATGAAATGGACTGCTCTCGATTTGAGTTTCATATCCCATTTGCGACTGCTTGAAGTGGGGGATGATTGCTTTAAGTATGTGAAGGAAGTGGAGTTGATTGGCTTACCCAAGCTGGAGAGGGTGGTGATTGGAAAGAATTGTTTCACGAAGAAGAAGAATGGTGATTGGCCTAGTTATGATGCAAATCGTCATTTCTATTTGAAGAATTGTGAGCGACTGAGAGAATTGAAGATTGGCGGTTATTCCTTCTATGATTATATGGTGTGTGAGATTGAGAATGTGCCTTCCTTGGAAGTGATTGAGATGGGAGAATTGAATGAAGATAGTTTCAATTTCAGTCATGCTTCATTGGAATTGAAGAGTGATTGTGAAAGAATGAAATGATGAATAGACATGCCCAGTTTGAAATCACTTCTTTTTGGTAGAAGTGCATTCTGGTTTTGTACTCGTGTCGTATTTGAGAGTGAATGGCTTGAAAAGAGAATGAGGAATAGACTTGCCTGAATTGACTTCCATTCGATTTGGTGATGGCGCATTCTGGTTCAAGTCTGATGACTCAAGTGAATTGATAATGCGAAGTGATGATGATGAAATGAAGTGATGAATAGACTTGCCTAAACTCACAACACTCACTAATGAAGGGAATTACAGTGCTACATTCTTCTATCCTCGTTCCATCACACTGGAGGGTATTTCCTTTCACTCTACCCTCACCAACAGACATCCCCTCTCTCACCACTGCTGATCTCCTTCTTGCATTTGAATTCAAGGAAACCGTCCGCACAAGGAGTTCCTCTTCCTCATCCCCCTCATTCCTAGACATCACTCCCGCTCTCCAGTGGTACCTCTCCTCCCCTCTTTCTTTCACACACGATTCACCATCAATTCTCTCCAAACGAGTCATTCTCACTTCATAACCCTCTCTATCATCACACCACATTGATCCCCAATTCCCAATCGAGAAGTGCGTGAGGATGGGCGATTCTATCATTTCCAATCCACTTGCTCCATATTCCTCCACAGCTCTACAAATCACATAATACTCACATACTAACCCCAACAAAACAAGAATCACTAATTCCGCCTCGTAATGCACACACAACTCGCAAAGAGCATCTACAAAACTGCATTACGTAGAGTCATTGCATTCGACAAGGAACCCGTACTGAAAGTGGGGCTGTTCTCTTCTCCTCCTGATTCTAGTGTCTTATCACCCAGGAGTCCTTTGACCGGTACTACAATCAAATCAAAAACGGATCGATGAAAGAAAGAGACTACTGCAAAGATCGCCTGGACGCCTTTCTCTGGTTTCCATTTCATGCCCTTTCCACCTAGAAGTCATAACCAATTCTATTCTATGGATCGATCTCTCTCTGCGTTCCTTCGTCAACAAGTTCAACAAACAGTAGAAGAAGAGACAACTACATTGCATTTCTCTCTTCATCCAATTCAGTAGTAGTGCATTTCCTGCTCTGTTGCGTCTTTCCGATTACCTTCATTCGTGTTTGTTGTACGCCAGCAATTCTGGATTCATCAAATCAAAGATGGAATCCACACTTCCTGCCCCTCGTGATGGTGCTATTCGATCCTCCCCTTTCCCCGTAGTGCGTGAATGCTACGATCGGATTCATCCCTCTCTGGAAACAGAGGCAAGAGAGCAGTACGCTGGTTATGTGCTCATCCAAAACCCTTCTGCGCTTCTTCAGCTGAAGAACTGGGATGAAGACGATGATCGAGTGAAGGCGCTGCTTTCCTCCTCCGTGGTAGCCCTGTCTTCTCTCCCTCATTCCAGATGTTCCTTCTCGCCCCCGTCCAGAACCAGTACCGGATGCTCTTCCTCAGCGAGTGCTTCCCACACCGCTCTCTCATTTCTAGTTCGCAGCACTCTGCCAAGAGCGCTCATGACATGAAGATCCGTCTGGTCCGCCTCGCCTCCCAACTGCGTGGCATAGCAGAGCGTTCTGCCAGCCGTGAGGAAGCCACGCCGAAGGAGGGACGGCGTCGTGTCCGCCTGACCTTGGATCCGCAGACGCAGCACGCGCTGGACGGCCTGTCCGTCACTCCCTCAAACGCCGTCAACACCCGCATAAACGCCGTCAACACCCACATTCCCCCGCAGGAGGCGAAGCTGGACGGCTACAACTGGAAGCACGTGCTGCTGGGCGGCGCCTTCTCCCACCCCGTGGTGCTGTTTGACAAGACGCGCCTTAATCCCGCTGCGCTGACGCAAATCGAGTACGCGGACGAGACGGACACCGTCGCCTCCTCCACCGAGTACGAGCGCCTCCTCCGCACGCTGTCGAGGACGGAAACGGACACAGTGCCGCTGTGCCTGGACTGCACGACGGTGTTCGCCTCCTATCCTTGTGCCTTCCTCTGCCTCTCCTTCACTATACTGTAAGGGAGATTGCGGAGGCCGTGGAAGCGAGGCAACTCTTCGCCGTCGCCGTGGAGGATGTGCGCGACCTTCTGTTTAACTGTACGCCAGACAGGGCGGCGTGACGCGCAGGCACCATCGACCGACGCTTGATCTACCCGAATCTGCTGAAGCGGCTGGGCGGCGAGTTGGCGAAGTGTGCAGACGTCATTTACAATGTGCTGATCCGTGTTGACTGTTCTGTTTGCCACAAACACACGACAAGTCCTTGCGTTCGTTCAGGCGCCGCTGCACAAGGTGGTTGGTCCACAGGAGGAGAGAGAAGGCGCAGAAGCACAGGGGAACGAGAAAAGAGAGACACTCCCACCCGAAGGTCCGAATCACCCAGTCCACGGGGAGACCCGAGAAGACGCTTCCGAAGGGCGACACGAGACCGTTCAGGCTGATGACCGTGCTGGCGAGCCGCGCGTCCACGCTCTCCATGGCGATGAGCTCGCTGAAGGAGAAGGGGATGTAGAGGAAGAAGCCCAGCAGGAAGCCCAGCAGGAGGAAGGCGAGCGGCGAGGAGGCCCACGGCAGCGCGGCAAAGACAATGCCCGCCAGGACGGACGCCGCCTCGCAGATGTGCGCACGGGAGAGGTGGTAGGCGTCCGACACATAGCCTAGTCGTGAGGGCGAAAAGAGGGGGCCACCACACCACAGCATGCCCAGAATGCCGCCGATCTCGATGCAGCTGATGGCGGAGGGGACGTGGCTGCGAGTGAGGGGAGAGGACGAGACGGACGGGAGGACGGAAGGGGCGTGGAGGAGTCGCGGAAACATCAGTAACCACTCGCTGGTTGAAGGTGCTCTGCGGGTCATGGGGAGGGAGAAGCGGAACAATGAACACGGCGCCCAGAAGAAGCGATAGGGAGAGAAGGGACTGGCATGACGATTTGCCCTCGGACTCCTTGGAATCGAGCGATGCATAGGACACCTAGAGAGAATGGGTGGTTAAATGAAATGACTTCGTCAGGCCGTTTCGAGGGATAGAGAGAATAGGAGGCAAATGCATTGCACAGGTTTGCAATGCTTAGCGCATAAAAGATGGAACTCGGATTCCCGTGGACAGCCCGAGAGAGCGTGTTGCAGAGAATGGTCCCGATGGAACTGCAACAGCAAATCACCGACCAGTAGAATCCGCGCACTATGCACTCAGTAAGAAGAAGAGGGGGTACAATTATCGGGAAGCCACTGTTTGAAGACAATGCATAGGATCGGCCACAACGTTCCCATACACGCGTAGCCCACTACCCAGAGAGCGAAGAAAACAGAGTAGTTTCCCGTTGTAGACGAAGATGCCAGTCCCTCCAACGAACAGAGGATTCCGACCATGCCAAAGAGAAGAGTGTACATCCGAAACAGGTTTCCCTTCACCACATGACTCGTGATGAACTTGCTCAGTCCATACACGATAAAGGCCGTCGTATTCATCAGGGCGTAGTTGGACTGGGTGAAGAACCCTCTCTGGATGAAATATGGAGCGCATTCTCCCAGCGCCCTCCGAACCCTATTCCATCCGTGCAGGACATAAAGAGAGGGAGGAGGATGTGGACGAAGTAGAAGGAGCGCGATTCCTTCATGGGTTGGGAATGGAAATGAAGTCTCGTTTGTTGATTGGATTCGGGTTGTATCCTCTTCAGAGTGTTTTCTGTGAATAGATTGGGTGAAGGCGGTCAATCACTAGGGAGATTGCGGCTCTGTGGCAGCTGCTTGTGGCTATATTGTTGGCGTTGCATTGGGAGAGGAAGCAATTCCCAAGGAATGGTTGGCGCATCTCGAACTGAAGGGCATTCTTGCCTCCCAAGCGGAGAAGTTGCTTTCTCTTGTTCAGTGATGTTTTTGTTGTTACTCTCTTTTCACACACTCATCCCGATTGGCTTCCCTATCTGGAGAGGAAAGACACCCAATCCCATGAATTGTCACCACCCCTTTCAAACAAACACAACTAAACCTTCACAGCCTTGGTAGCAGTCTTCTTGACAGCAGCAGTCTTGACAGCCTTGCCCTTCACTCCTCCCACAGCCTTCTTCTTGTGCGTCTTCATAGCCAACAGCACCACCACCGCCACAATCACAACCACAACAATCACAAGCACCACAATCACCATCACAGACACGCACACGCCACTCGCCTTCTGCCATTCGCCATCCTTCTTACCCAACACACATGCTCTCTTCTGCGTGCCCACATAACTGCCCTGCTGCGAGCACTCGTACACAGCCACTTTACCCACGGGCGTCTTCTCGAACACGCCCTCCGGCTGGCAGAAGCCCTTGCGCACCACGATCATCACCCTCACGAACGTCTCGCCGCGCGGGTTCTTGCCGCGCACCGTGAACGCCGTGGCATCCATCTCCTTCACCGGCTTGCCCGCAATCTCGCCCGTCTTCGCATCAATCGTCAATCCTTCAGGCAGCGGCGTGCTGCTCTGCATGAAGAACTCCGTGATGAGGTTCCGGTAGCTCGGCACGCCGCTGCTCACCTCCGTGTTCAGCACGAACTCTAGCGTGCTCGTCTCGTACTGGATCTTGTCCGGTAGCTTGTACACGCACTTGTCGTTCTTCACGTCGCCCAGCACGCCATTCGCACACTCTCGGTACGCGTACCCGCGGAAGCCCTCCGCGCACTTGGTAGGAGAGATCTGACCCTCGCCCACCGCGGGGAAGTCGCCCACGCCGGGACACGACCCGCTGCCCGCGGCCCTGCAGTACTGCAGCACGTACGCGTTCACGCTCACCGGCGCGGAGGCCGAGCGGTCCACCACGAACTTGAACGTCCTGAAGCCCGCGATGCCCACCGGCGCCTCCAGCGCCAGCCGCGTGCGGTCCTTCGTCTCCTGCCCCCTGGCCTCCAGCGCGCTCGTGAACTCCTCGTTGCGCAGGAAGCGCGCGTACAGCGAGAAGCCGTAGTTGCGGCGCACGCCGTTGCTCTGCAGCGCGAAGCTGTTCCACTTGGAGCCCTCCAGGTTCTCCACCGTCCACTCGATGAAGGAGCCCACGGTGTTGGAGAGGGAGCCGAAGGTGGAAGGGTTCAAATCCAGCAGGTCCTCCTTCGTGCAGCCACTTACAGGGCTGGCGTCAATCACTGAGAAGGTGTCCAGCACCACCGAGCACTCGGTCACGCCGAACACGCCCGTCGCATCAAATGCAATGGTGGATTGATCGGCACTGCGGTGTACTTCAAAAGCGATCACATTCTTGCCGGCCGCAGCACCCACCGTGGACAGAATCACGTGGAACTTGGAGAAGAGGGATGCGTCGTGCATCGCCAACGCCTCACTGTCCGCCACAAAGTCCTCCTCCAGATTGAAGCGCGCCACGAGTCTCCCGTTGAAGTAGACCGCCACACCGCCCGTGTACTTCACGCGCACATTCAGCACGGAATAGTCCTCCAGAGACGGAATCTGCACCTCACGGCGGATGTACGCCGTGGTTCCCACGTGGTTGCCCATCGCTCCGCCCTTCACACTCTGCCACTCCGCATCGTCAAACTCCACAGCCTTCCAGTCCTCGCTCACCACATTCTCGCTGTTGAACAGCCGCCATTCGCCGAAGCCCGCCTGGAATGGCAGCAGCGAGGAGAAGGAGGTCGCGACGCCCGCCCCTACAGGCATCTGGCCCATCTCGAACAGCATCGCGCCCAGGTCCACCGTCAGCCACCAGCCCGCGGGGTTCGCCCAGCCATCCTGTCGCGCGTCCTTCAGCTCCACCGTGTACAGCGCGTGCGGCAGGCACCAGTCCGCGTAGTTCAGCCCGTTCGGCACGGCGAGCGCGTCGCTGGACTGGATCACCTCGCCGCTCACGCCGCGACCCGCGTGCAGCTGGTAGGAAGCCTCGTGCGGCCAGTAGTCCGTGCGCACCACCAGCGTGATCAGCGACTTGCCGCCCGTGCACACCTCCACGGACAGTGTGATGGACGCGGTGGAGGAACCACCGCCCACCTTCTTCGCCGTGATCGTATAGCTCGCGGCAGCCATCTCCGTTCTCGCTGTACCCGAAATCTTGCCCGTCGTGGGATCCACCGTAATGCCCTCGGGCAGCGCGGGCGTGACGACAAAGTCAAAGAAATACTCCGAGTTGGGGTACACCTCGCCCATCTCCACGTCCTTGAACACGGTGAGCACGGGGCTGTACGCCAGCTCGGGCACCACAGCGGGCAGCACCTCCATGCCTAGGTCGATCGTGCCAATCTTCCACTCACACTCCGCCTCATTGCCCGTGCCAAAGTTCTCGAAGCGGTACTGGTTGTAGGGCTGGCTGTTCTCCACCCAGATGCGCTTGTGCTCGCCCACCAGCGACCACGTCATGCCCGTCACGTTCTTCAGCGTCGTCCACGCCTCCAGATTCGTGTTTCTTGCCTTCAGCACGAACTGTCTCGGCTGGCGCATGCCCTGCGTGTAGTGCAGGTACAGCGTCACGGACGAGATCCACTCGCGACGGTTGTTCTCGAAGGTGAGGGTCCAGAAGTTCTCGCCGCACGTCTTCTGCGCCATGTAGCGGGAGGAGTCGAAGTTCGCCAGCAGCGCGGGGAAGCCCTCCATCAGCGAGTGGGTCACGGCGTAGTCGAACACGCGCGAGCCCCCCAGCGCCAGCCGCACCGCGCAGTCGAACACGAGGTGGTTTGCGAAGCCGTCTGTGCCACAATTGCGATGGCGATGGTGTTCGTTCCCTCCTGTATATAGGTCACGGACTCCACACCCATCGTCTTCACGGGCAGCGAAATCTGACGGTACAGTAAATCCGTGTAGGCGTTCAGACCCACCGACGAGGACGTCAGATCGCCACTCACGCCGTTGCGGAACACCTCCACGTTGTTCAGATAGATCACACAGCCATACAAATAGCGCAGCGACACCACGAAGCCCGCCACGCCCTCCAGCGACGCCACGTTAAACGTCTTCTTGTACAGCTGGATTTGATTAGAAGATGCAGGAAAAAAGCCCATCACAGCACTCTCCCAGCCAGCCTCCGTCTGCCAGCCGTCGTCCACGCTCCCCATCTTGTACTGCCACGCGCTCTGCGGCGCGACGGCCCACTGCGCGTTGATCTCGCGCTCCGCGGGCAGGCCCAGGTGCATCTCGTAGCGCACGCGCGCGATCGTCTCCTGCTCCTCGCCCAGCAGCCCGGCGCGCACGAACAGGAAGGACTGCTCGTACCAGTTCAGACTGCCGCTGCTCACGCTCACCACGTACCGCGCGTTCGTCATGCACAGCGTCGCACTCCAGTCCTGGTTGTTACTCTGCCCGCCGTTCAGCGCCACGCTCAGCACCACCTGCTGCGTCGCCACATCCCTCAGCGAGAAGGCCTCGTCCGCCGCCAGCTCCTTGTACGTGCGCAGCACCGACAGCAGCGTGCCCGCGCAGGCCATCACCTCCAGCGTGAAGGTGCCCGAGATGCTCAGGCCGCTCATCTGCGAGGTGACGGTGAACACGGTGCTGCTCAGCGCCGCCGTCGCCTTGCCGCTCACCACGCAGCTCGCCGCGTCCAGACGCAGTCCCGCGGGCAGCGCCGGCTGGATGGAGCAGTCGGAGAACTCGTTCACGTCGGGAGCGATGCGGAGTTGCTGGCTGTTGGCGTAGACGGAGTAGGAGGAGGGACTGAACTGGATGGTGGTCGGCATCTGCGTGTTGCAGGTCATCGGCTGCATCTCCACGAGCAAGAAGTACGGCGCGCCGGCGACGGAGGTCAGATGCAGGCGGAAGGTCTGGTAGGCGTCCGTGTGGAAGTAGCTGGGAAGCGTCGGTATGTATTCACCTCGTACTGCAGGTTCGCTCTGGAGAGGATCGGTGCGAAGGCGCTGCTGCCCGAACGACCCTCCAGCGAGAAGGCGCCCACGCTGGCGGCAGGCTCGGCGGAGGGCCACACGCACAGACTGTTCAGGAAGAGGCGCGGACCGCTCGGCTGCAGCGTCACGGTGATGGGGAAGTCTTCCAGCGACGCCTCCAGCACGCTCTCCTTGTTGAAGTCGAACATAGCCTCGGGCGTGTCTCCCTTCGGCGAGGCGATGCTCACAGCGTAGGGGTAGATGAAGCAGGGCTCGCCCTCGGCGGAGGGGGAATAAAGGGTATCCGAAAGGAGGCACACGAGCCTATAAGTCAGACATGCGAGGGTGTAATACAAGTGGGGCTCCCCCAAATGAAGGTTAACAGGGTTAAGGTCTTGTAAAGGCACTGTTCTACAAATGGCTGCTTAACCAAACTCCTCTATTCAAATCCATGAATGTGAGAATGGCTTGTTACCAGCACTTCACTGTATCTCACAACAACATGATAGTCCGTTCTGATTGGAGTTCATGATCGGAACAGTTTATCAACCATATGAACAAGCAATTCATTCCCTTCCAAGAGCAACACACCAACGATTCAAATCCCATAACCTGCGTGAAACGAAGAACTACAAGCATTGCTGATCAGATGTAAGGCGTCTACGTGACTTCCCCTTTCTCTGTCATTCACTAACACGTGTTTGAGTTCTTCCCACCCAGTCTGTTTTAGTCCCAGCCCTTCTGTTTTCTTTACCCAATCATACGGAACACTGCTTTTTTCAGGAATAAGGTAATCCTCGTCCATCCATACACTTCATTTGTGTGGAATATGATCTCTTATGGCCTTGCCGTTTTGCTAGTAGTTCTTTTGAGGCACATTACAACCGGGGATTGTGTCTTCTGGCGAAACCCAGGACTCGTCAGGATTCCAGACGTTTTGGTGCTTGATGTGGTAATGCTCAATTACGTCATGTACCTTCTCGAAGAAGCCGCGCGCCTCATCAATAGGTAGTAGCTCATTAGCCTCATACGCATTCTTGCATGGGACCGGGGTTCCTGTACAACCACAGGTATAAATGCCGCGAGCTTTTGAAACGCCACCACTACCATATGATCAGGCACACTGTCTACTATACATGGCTTGTCGGTACACCAGGCGGAAACGGCTCCTTGACATAACTGAATACAAACCATATCCAGCTTCATCCATGAAGCTCGAGCTTCATCCACATCCTCCAGCTTCATCCATCACTCTCCAGCTTCATTGAAGATACTCCAGCTTCATCGATCAAGTTCGAGCATCACCCATGATGTTCAGGCTTCATCGATCATACTCCAGCTTCATCGATCATACTCCAGCTTCACCCATGATGTTCAGGCTTCATCCATGAAGCTCGAACTTCACCCATCGTACTCCAGCTTCATCCATCATTCTCCAGCTTCATCGATCAAGTTCGAGCTTCTTCAGTACTACTCCAGCTTCATCGATGATGTTCAGGCTTCACTGATGATCATCCAGCTTCATCCATTATCATCGAGCTTCACTGATGATCATCCAGCTTCATCCATTATCATCCAGCTTCATCCATAATACTTCAGCTTCATCGATAGTGCTCGAGCTTCACCAGTGATCATCCAGCTTCACCCATCATTATCGAGCTTCACCAGTGATCCTCCTGCTTCATTGTGTGCTTCTGTTTTGAGTCTGTAGTATCGTAAACACGTTGAGATTGTTTTGTTGTAAGAAACACATGCCATATGCATTCAATGCACCACCATTGTGCAGATCACTGATGCGGATGTCAATCACAGGTAATGACTGTCGAAAGAAGACAGTCTCAGCAGGGTATCGCCCACTGTGCGCCACCCGCGCGCCGACTCCAGCACGTCCGCGTAGCTGAACCCGCCCACGAACAGTGCAGCGGAAGCCCTCCAGCGTGATGCGCCCGCTCAGCAGGTCGCGCACGTGCACGTCCCACGGCTCGAAGCCCGCCGCGTACATCGCCGCGCCTCGCCCTCCAGCTTGCTCGCCCACATCCAGTTGCCGCTGCACTTCACGTCCTCGATGTCCGTGATCGCCGCCCACACCAGGTTCATGCACGCCTCGCCCACCGTCAGACGGCCCATCGCCGCGGGGTCGATCAGCCCCTTCACCGGCTGCTCGCCCATCGCCGTCGCGCAGCCCGTCGTCGAGAACGGGCTCTACGCGAACACCGCCACGTCGCTCAGCGGCAGGTGCAGCGGGCCGCAGCACTGCTGCCGCGCGATCAGCCCCGTCACCGACCGGTCCACCTTGCTCGTCAGGAAGCGCTTGCTGCCCACCGACAGCAGACGCAGCACGCGGTCCAGCGCCTGCCTCCCAGGCCGATGTGGTAGGCAGAGCCGCCCACCTTCACCACCACCATGTCCTTCTCCGGCTGCCCCTTGTGCAGGTGCCGGTCGTCCAGCTGGCCCACGCCGCCCGAGAACAGCATCCGCTTCAGGTACTCGCGGCGCTCGCCGTTCGGGATGCGCTGCGCGAAGGAGCGCGTGAAGCCCGTGATCACCGGCTCGCCGAACATGATCTGATGCGCCCTTCGAGGCGTCGATCTCGATGGTCAGCAGCCCTCGCCCACTCGGAGTCTCCTCCCACGGCAGCTCGTACCCGGGGATGGTCAGCGCGCCCACCGAGTAGCCCACCGTACTCACCGTCACCTTCGCATTCATGGCCTGCACGTCGCGGATGCGGCCGCCCGTGCCCGTCTCCGCGCCGGGGATAGGCGCCACGCCCAAGGGGAAGGTGTGCGTCTCGGCGGACAGTAGGATGTGCGACATGAACTGACGCACGCACTTGGAGGGGATCCTCGGGCTGGAGAATGGAGGTCTTGAAGCCGATGAGTCGTCATTGAGGATCATCACGACGATCAGGCGACGCTCCTCCCTCAGCATGTCCTGCATGATGGACATTCAATAATATGGCCCCTTCTTGTCATCGATCAGCATGATACCGCCGAAGAACCAGCGATAGGAGATGAATGCGAAATGGCGAGGCTCTCGCTTCGATAGGAGTGGTAAGGAATAGAGAGACATGGCAGGAGCATGCTGGTCTTTGGGAGTACCGGGAAGCGCCTTGGAATGGCGCATACTTCTTTCATCTCGAACTGACGGTCGTCCATGCAGCATATGGAATGGGCAAAGGGAGCATGGTCCATAGGTAATGCTGGAAGGTTCATGCGTGAGGATTACACCACAGTTACGGTATGCGGTACGTATTCCGAGCCTCCTCTTAGGAGCACGCAGGAATCAGGAAGTGGGGTTGAATCCATCCGGGAATAAACTGGAACAACGTACAGAATGGAACAGGCAGCGTTACGATATCGGCATTCAGCATATTATTTGGGCATTGTGAGTCTTACTCACCACTGGAGTGGCAACCTCGTAAACAGAGATAAAGTACAGGCATGGACTGTCGAAGAATCGGAGCCACTAGGTGTAAGCACTTTGAAAGTCCCATCATCCTACATAGAAGCGACGAGATCAGCTTAAGAGTACAAGTGATTTCTGGTTCAAATGGTCCAGTGGCTAGAATCGCCACTATTTTTATCGATTCAACCATTCGCTCATTATCTGTCACTATTGTCTTGTCAACATGTCATTCCTTGGTAATGGGGTGTAGTACTGTTGAATAGGATGGTTGCGACAAGTGTCCTTCCGTAATGGTGTATTCCAGGCTTGATGATGCCTTTACTGCTGCCTGATGAATTGAAACTGTGCTGTCCATGTCCTTTCTATGCGCTGTAATCCTTACCTCGCAGTATTCCTAAGATCGACTGTTTTCCATGATGATTCCGCGAGTATGAGATCGTCTGCCACTACGGCAACATGCACTCATAGTGAAACCGGAGTATCCTTCGCCATGAGGCTGGGGTGTTCCTTCCTGCGTGCCAATCACTTTCTGGTGTTGTCTATCATGTGCCTGTTCTGATCCCGATTGAAGACTCTCCAAACCGTTGATGATTCCTCCTTGATGTCCTCCACCTCCCTGCTGTTCGTGTATGGGGTATACAATGCACGCTTTGACTATAGCGGAGGGATCCCTTCTGGAAACTATTGGTCATCTTCAATTGGGTCCAGGGAAGCGTCGTTGCTCGGAACCATCAAGACCAATGAATATAGTTGGTCATCTATGTGTACCATGTGGTTGCAGGCGGCAACCCTTGCACATGATTTCTCATCATCGCAGGAAGTGACTTGTCGTTATGCTCTATGTACTGCTGCCTCGTTAGTAGTCCCCTTGTTTCATTCCGCCACCCTACATGGTCATGTGTGGGAATCACTCATGCATCCTGATGAGCGTCTTCGACCTCGGTCGCGATACAGCATGCATAAGGGGATGGTGACTACATCAACACGGGCATGCTCGAGTCGGCGCGCGGGTGGGCGGCGACGATCCTGTTCAACAAGCAGCTGAAGGCGCAGTTCGAGGCGTTTTACACGAGCCGGAACACCTTCTCGCTGGCATTGCTGGGTGTGTGGGTGGCGCACGGCGAGGGCCGCTGCTTCTGGCCCGATGATGCGGTGAAGGAGGGGGCGATGCGGCAGAACTGCGTGGCGCTGAAGTACGTGGACGATGACGGCAACGTGACGATGGGGTACCCGATGAACCCGAACGGCTCCGAGGGCGCCGTGGTGGGTCTGACCTCGCCCGACGGGCGTCACCTGTGATTCATCTCGACATGGACAATGCAGAAGAGCCTACGAAGAGGGGTATAATCGGTAATGAAAGACTGTTTGTTACAGCAACGGTAAGACAAGGAACTATGGTTTGTAGTAACAAACAAGACAATGAAGCTCGCTATCTCCCCTTGTCCACATTGATCTATAGGAGGCGCAGATGCTGAACCAGTCCCCTTCACTGATCTGCACCGCTCATCTGGTGAGGGGGTGAAGAAGCACCGAGGATTCCGCGTGATGAAGAGAGTGGAGCAAGCGAGTCCTCTTGGGGTTGGGAAGAACACTGCCCAGGAGCCTCGCCAACTGGAGGACTAGGATGATGCAGAGGATGATGCAGATTCGATGGGCCTGACGAGAGAGGAGGTGGAAGACAAGGCTTGGACCATCATCCAGCAATCAGGAAACTCACAGGATACCTACAAGCAGATGGACGATGACGAACCGCATCATCGATTCATGGGGGATGAGGTACTGCCACTGCCTCATCACCGAGAGAAGGAAGAAATAGTTGGATTGAGGAGTTGTTTGTTTAATCAAGTCTACTCTGATCAATACTGAAAGGCAGAGATAACCGAGGAAGCTCGAGCTTCATGGATGAAGCTGGAGGATCACTGGTGAAGCTCGATAATGATGGGTGAAGCTGGATGATCACTGGTGAAGCTCGAGCACTATCGATGAAGCTGAAGTATTATGGATGAAGCTGGATGATAATGGATGAAGCTGGATGATCATCAGTGAAGCTCGATGATAATGGATGAAGCTGGATGATCATCAGTGAAGCCTGAACATCATCGATGAAGCTGGAGTAGTACTGAAGAAGCTCGAACTTGATCGATGAAGCTGGAGAATGATGGATGAAGCTGGAGTACGATGGGTGAAGTTCGAGCTTCATGGATGAAGCCTGAACATCATGGGTGAAGCTGGAGTATGATCGATGAAGCTGGAGTATGATCGATGAAGCTTGAACATCATGGGTGATGCTCGAACTTGATCGATGAAGCTGGAGTATCTTCAATGAAGCTGGAGAGTGATGGATGAAGCTGGAGGATGTGGATGAAGCTCGAGCTTCATGGATGAAGCTGGATATGGTTTGTATTCAGTTATGTCAAGGAGCCGTTTCCGCCTGGTGTACCGACAAGCCATGTATAGTAGACAGTGTGCCTGATCATATGGTAGTGGTGGCGTTTCAAAAGCTCGCGGCATTTATACCTGTGGTTGTACAAAAACCCTGGGACCGTCTCAAAGCCACCCTCCTTGAGTAAATGAGCAATGGAGTCATGAGATACAAAGGCGCGTTTCTTCAACAGGGAGGGCCGCTTGGACCTGACGATTTGGGAACAATATCTTTGCAATTCGGGGTAGAATGAGGGATCCCCACTTCCCACTCCCTTATCCACCCAGCTCCAAAACTGGGCCTTATCTGGAAGCAGCAAATAGCCCGGTCGTCTCTTCCCTCACGCACTGCATGTATTGCATCATAAAACTACTGCTTGCTGAGTTTCAGACACTTCTGAAGATTGCGATTAGATTCCTGATCATCGCAATGCGTGTCTCCCATCGCCCGTTTTACCGCCGCAAACTTCTTTCTCGTGGAGTACTTCTTTACGTTGCTTTTCCGCGAGAGTATTCTACATGGGATCTAGATCATATCTATCGCACTTTGTTATTAAGAAGGAGATATAATACACAGAACACTCGTATTATGAGTTGAATCCTTATTTGAGAGTAGGGTAATAACAATCTCAATCATCGTGATTCACGACTTTTGGAAGTACCTTAGTCTATTCCCTCCCGTCTGCCATAAAGTACCTCGATAAACCCACGACACTCCGATAAACCCAAGAATGACCCCCGCCTTTTCCAGAAGTTATAGTGTAGAATGGTAGTACTCAGTGTATAACCACCGCCCATAGCATGACCCCTCCCCGAACTGAGGAAGTTTCCGAGAAATGAAAATGCAAAGAAGAATTCCGGAAAATGCGATATCCACAAGGAAGGGTTTTGGGCAGCCCAAAAGGGTACTATCATGTGTAGCCCTGTTTGTTAGGAACAAACATAATTTCACGACCTCATAGCCACCTCAGCACAGGAGATCATCACCAGAATTGCGATGTCGCGATTGATGGCGGAATGGGTTGCTGACTGGCAGTTGATCGTCTATTGAGGAGTGGTCTTCAGAAAGCAAGGTAGTTGCCTCCCAGGCCTCCTTGATGTTCTTTCTCGTGAAGGCACTGGAAAAGGCGTCCCTTGAAGCCTCCAGCACGGGAACAATCTGGCTGTTCTCCATCCACTTTCTGAGGAATTGCTTGTAGGGTGCATACACACCGACATCAAGTGGCTGGAGAAGCGCTGTTGTCCCCGCGGGGAAAAGTAGGAGATGGATGTTCTTCTTCGCTAATTGCTTCGCAATCCGTGGGTCGTACCGGCTGCCATGGGGATCAGCAAGTATCAATGCATGCTCTTCACAGTTACCACCTCTCCTCTTGTCGACCTCCGGAATTGCGTGATTCACGATCCACCAGTACAGAGCGTTGTTATCGACCCAGCCCTTCTC
Organism: Blastocystis sp. JDR; assembly: GCA_039096365.1. Taxonomy (NCBI): domain Eukaryota; class Bigyra; order Opalinata; family Blastocystidae; genus Blastocystis; species Blastocystis sp. JDR. Next base: position 31,884 of record JBBPEF010000071.1, on the reverse strand, counting down.
CGTTTTCTTCACACAGTTACGCGGGATACCAATCTGCTCTGCAATCCGCACAGCATTGTTCTTCTCAGGAATAAGGTACACTTCGTCCATTCGGTCCCCTACCGCGTTTATGCACCCCATTAGTGTGAAATGCGCTCTCGGGTGGCCTTGGTGCCTTGCAGCCAGTGTCCCCTTCTTATGAGGTACATAACACCTGGGGGCTTTGTCTTCTGGCGAAACCCAGGACTCGTCAAAATTCCAGACGTTTTGGTACTTGATGTGGTAATGGTCAATCACGTCACGTACCTTCTTAAAGAAGCCGCGCACTTCATCAATAGGAAGCAGCTCATTGGCCTCATACGCATTCTTGCACGGGACCGTCTCAAAGCCACCCTCCTTGAGTAAATGAGCAATGTAGTCATGAGACACAAGTCGGCGTTTCTTCAGCAGGGAGGGCCGCTTGGACCTGACGATTTGGGATACATATCTTTGCATGTCGGGGTACAAGGGGGGATCCCCACTTCCCACTCCCTTATCCACCCAGCTCCAAAACTGGACTTTTTCTGGATGCAGCAAATAGCTCGGTCGTCCGTTGTGCCCCACCTCCCTTCCCTCGCGCATTGCATGTATTGCATCATAAAACTTCTGTTTGCTGAGTTTCAGGCGCTTCTGAAGATCGCGGCTGGATTCCTGATCATCGCAATGCGCGTCTCCCATCGCCCGTTTTGCCGCTGCAAACTTCTTTCTCGGAGAATACTCCTTCTTTACGCTGTTTTCCGCGAGAGTTTTCTCCGTGGGATGCCGAAATAAGGAAAAAGTGAAGGATTGGGCAGAATTGGGGCCGATTTTTCTCACGCCCAAGGAAGAATCTTGAGGCTTTGATTGTTGGAGCTGTAATGGCATGCTATAACAAACACGTATATGAAATTAGAATCGGAAAAGGCGGGGGTCATTCTTGGGTTTATCGGAGTGTCGTGGGTTTCTCGAGGTACTTTAGTGCGGTTCGTGGTCTTGCCCCAAGCCAAGACCAACAGGCATCCCAAATCGTCATTCTACGTAGCATATACTGAGTGAAAGGAATGTGAATTGCAATTCATTAGTGCTTGGCGTCTATTGAAGCGACAAATAGCCAATCCCATTTCATGCGTAACAAACAATAGATGAATACTTCTCCAACTCCTTCCTTCCATGAGCGAACTGACACACTCTTCCATACTTGCACTTTCCATTAGACATGTAATTGCGACATAGTTGCGTCTTATAGAGAATGCTCTTAGCCACAGGAGGGAGAGCGGGTTTCCCCTTTATCTTTGTCTTTGTTATCTTCTCACACAATAGAACATCCTTCTCATCTTTCTTTCCATTCGTTACACATACACTCATCACAGTTACAAGAAACAAATCTGTAAGAAAACTGGAATCATCATTTCAAACACATTTAGCCACCAGTATTCTTATCACCCATCATGAGTCCTTCTCTACTTCTCTGCTTCTCTCTTTGCTTTTCCATGCTTTTCTTCACTTTCCTCCTTGTGTTGGTGCAAAGAAGAGAAGACGAGGACATCCTCACTCCTTCCGTACCATACTCTAACCGTTTAACACACAGACTTATGACAAGGGTTTTTCATACTACAAGGGCGCAAATCGCATTGTCCGTACCATTCAATGGACACAAGCCAGCGTGATGAAGCAGCGTAATGCTTCTTTCAGAGACATGATTCCTAGTGGAACTGATTCAAGGAAGTGATATCACATCCCTTGGTTTCAACTATTCCTCCTACTACAATCCCGGGATGACTTCACCAAGGATTCTACAGGAGCCTGCTACAACATGGAATGCAGGAGAAGCAGAGTTTATAGAGTATATGAATAGCGTGTACATTCCCACTCACAGGAGAGAAGTGAAGGAAGAATCCTCAACGCTCATCTATCAAAAGCGTGCGAATGCTGGAGTGGCAAACCAGATCATGGGTACATGTGATGTGCTGCTGTTGGGAATCGTGAATAATCGCTCTGTTCAAAGTAGTCACTCTTCTCGACTGAAACCCATAGTCAATGCTCCAGCCATTCCCAGTCACTTCTTCGTTTTTCCCCTTTTCAATTTCACCTTTCCCGCTGTTCTCTCATCACCATCTGGTGCTTATCATCATTCTCCCTCATGGCTAGAAGAAGCGCGTCTAAGCAGCGTTACATCTGTGGTGAATGACTCCACCATCCATCTCGAATTCACTTCTCGTGCGATGATTCCAGGCATCACAGACAGCACGCCCTTCAATTCTCTCTATAAGGACGTTGTTGTAATTGAATCAGCCACCACTTTTCTTCGTCCTATCTTCCGTCTCAAGCCTGTTCGTCATTTCGCTCGTACAGTCATCATGCCCAATGCCAATGCGTCTGTGGCTCGTGGCAGTTGGTACAGAACATGCTTCCATGGCTTGTTCCAGCCCAGTGCGTTTACTGCAGAGTTCATTGAGCCTTGGGTGCATGCGTTTGAGGGACATTTCATGGTGGGTGCTCACATCCGATTGGCTGGCAATCTCACCACATGGCGAGAAAAGGCTGCTGCATTGACCCTGTCACAAGTGGAAGCCCAATTTGATGCGATGGAATCGATACTGGATGAGAAACCCAATTCACTCCTCTTCCTAGCAACGGATAGTCCATGGATTGAGAGGGAGATGGAAGAGCGGTTCGGCAGTCAGTTATTGTTTGTGGGCAATCTGCCTCGAACACATACCGGCGCCTTCACGAACGAGGCGGGGTTGATGCGGTCCTACACGGAGTTGGTTTTACTGTCAAAGTGTGATATGCTCTTTCTGTCTACCAAGAGCTCCTATTCCAGATTAGCCAATTCAATCAAGAAGGAGACGGCTCAAGTCTATTTCTTTTGATTCTTGTTTGTTTCAAACAAATCAGAGTGTGAGGAACAAACCCACTCAAGTTTGAGGGAACAAACAGGATGCCGCTTAAAGGCGCTTCAGAACCATGTCACTGGGAACGTCCTCGCGAGAGATCACACCCTTCACATCGTAAACAAGCTTCTGAGCAATCTCAGGCTTGAAGAGGGCATGGAGATCCTTCATCGTCATCGCAGCGTACTCCTTGTGAGCCACAGCCATCACCACCGCATCGCAGTCCTTGATGTCCTTCAAATCGGTGAGAGTGACGCCATAGAAGCGCTTCACCTCGTCCTTGGGAGCGATGGGGTCGCAGGAGACGACGTCGATGTCGTACTCCTTCAGCTCGTTGATGATGTCGTGCACCTTGCTGTTGCGGGTGTCGGAGCAGTTCTCCTTGAAGGTGATGCCCATCACGCACACACGAGCGCCCTTCACCACCAGACCGCACTGCACCATCAGTTTTACAGTCTTCGTGGCGATCCAAGCACCCATCGAATCGTTCAGCAGACGACCGTTCTGAATGATGGTGCTGGTGTAGCCGAGGTTCTGGGCACGGTAGGTCAGATAGTAGGGGTCCACACCGATGCAGTGACCTCCCACAAGACCCGGGTGGAAGTGGAGGAAGTTCCACTTCGTACCCGCAGCATCCAGCACATCGTTGGTGTCGATGCCCATCTTGTCGAAGATCATCGCCAGCTCGTTCATGAAGGCGATGTTGATGTCGCGCTGCGAGTTCTCGATCACCTTGGCGGCCTCTGCCACGGCGATGGAAGTGGCGCGGTACACGCCGGGCTCCACCACCATCTCGTAGACCTTGGCGATCTTGTCCAGCGACTCCGCATCGCAACCCGACACGATCTTCTTGATGGTCTTGAAGGTGTGGACCTTGTCGCCAGGGTTGATTCTCTCGGGAGAGTAGCCCAGCTTCCAGTCCTTTTTATAGTTCAATCCAGAGAACTTCTCGATGATGGGGATGCAGAGCTCCTCCGTCAGACCGGGGTACACGGTAGACTCGAACACAACGTAGTCACCCTTGGAGATCACTTTGCCGACCACCTCCGAAGCACCCTCCACGGGACGCACATCGGGAGAACGATCCTCGTTGACGGGAGTGGGAACAGCCACGATGTAGAAGTTGGCAGAGCGGATCTGCTCCAGATCGTAGGTGAGGGAGAGATTGCCGCCCTTGAGGGTCTTGACGAGTCTCTCCGTACCGACTTCGCAGGTAGGATCTTCGCCGTTGAGGTAGGCCTCGATCTTGGGCTTGCAAACATCGAAACCGATCACCTTCACTCCCTTCTCAGCGAAGGCCACAGCCATGGGCATACCCACGTAGCCCAAACCCACAACGCAAATCTTCAAATCGGAACAGGACATAGTGATAAACTGAAAGTGGTTTTGAATGTGTAATAGTGTTCTGTTTGAAATGATTGGTGTGACACAAACAACAGCTATTATGGCCGTTTCCTTTCACATTTCACTTCTCCTCTTGTCACTGGAATAACCTGTTTGACACTTGACTTTGAAAGGTCTCCTGCAATTGTACTGAAACCACTTCCCCGTGTAGTGAGAAGTGCGTCACAATCACTCAAAACGAAGAGATCCAAAAGGGCTCCACCCACCTTATCCTCTGACACTCGTTTTCCGATTGTACGCCCTCTTGTGTGATTCGAGGCGATGATGATTAAATAATCGGGATTGAGTTGTTCACGAAGATAGGAGAGTGCCTTATCAGAGTCACTGGAGAGATACACAGACACATCTTTGGTATTGTTGGTGAGGAGACTTCGCATACTCTCAATTCGACTGGGAATGGTTTCCAGTGTCTCCTGATCCACCATGGAAACACCTTCACAGTCATTAGCCAGCAATCCACCAGTGCGAATATGGGCTCCAATCGAAACACTGCGTTGATGCACTGCACTCCTCATTTGATTGATTTCTTCCCTTATTCTCCTGTTGGGACGAAGAAGCAGTTGATAGATCTTCCTCTGATAATCGCTCCACGATTCCTCTTCTCTCATCACTCCATTCTTGATGAGGATCTCTCTGTTCTGGTCATTGTGAACATACTTGAGTGGTAATCGAGCATCTCGCAGTGTAGTGTTCTCCTTCAGGGCTGCAGCATAGTCCACCGTATCGTTGATGATCGTGAAACAGGAGAAGGGTCCACTGCATACATGCGAAGGAAGTGTTTCTATCGATGATCATGCATAGCAGAACCAACCGTCAGGGTATTCCCTATCCTTGAAGCAGGAATCAGTGGAATTGAGAAAACCAGTTGGTGTTTTGACTACTCCTTACTGATGATTCAGTTACCAACAATAGAGTCTCTTCTTTGTGAAGAGAGCGTAGGTTATAGCCATGCTGGTGGAAATGAACTTGTGACCCAGCCCACCACCAATCGCATTCACAACGATTACCGATTCTGAGCGATTGCTTGTCACTTGAAGGATTCGAGAGCACAACCGCTCTTCATCTACTGTTCATATCAGCAGCAGTGGCTACAGTCATCATTTGTTTCTGTGTCGAATGGTAAAACACGAAGGAAGGCAGGTTGAGAAAGACGGTAATTCGTTGTCACTATCAGTGACAAAGCAGTCATGAAGAGAAGGGTGATGAAGTGCATGACAGTTGACAGGAATAATCTGAATTGCTGAATTCATTACCCAGATTTGTATCCTTTCTGCAACAACTGGAATGATTACTCTATTCATGTTGCACTTCCTTCTCTAACAGAGACTTCTCATGATCAGGATTAGAATAACAAGATATCTCAATTCTCTCCAACAAACACACAACAACTCCTCATAGTACGCCAACTGACGCAGGTAACACACCGGAAAAGACTTGCGATACTGGAAGTCCCGATTGAACTTCTTCTGCAAATCGTTGTAGACATCCTTCATGGGATTGCCGCTGTTGCTGTGAATCATGTTATGATATGCCGTTCTGAACTCCGTGCTACTCTTTAGCATCATCACTCATTCTCACTCGGGATGAGGGAAGTCCATGGCGAAGGCTTGATTCAGAATGAAAAACGAGAAACCGGCTTGTCTTAGGTTTTCCACATACTCCACCTTGTTGTATCCATAGTTCACAAACCGGTCATCAAACAGAGGCAGGTCTGGAGAAAGACGCACCATGAGATAGGGTTCCATGAAGTCCGTCATGAAACATCGAATGCGTGAAACAGGGGAGGAGGGAGAGGTCACAAACCATTCGGGCATCACATACATCTATTAAGTAATGGGATGAAGGAAAGAAATGCGTGAGTCCGAACAAGACGCTTGTTGGAGATGCAGTTCTTCGTGGCGATACAAGCAATCAGATCGAGCTTGTTCTCTGGCTGATAGTAGTTGGTTCTATGGATGAATAGTCGAAGGAAGGAACACAGATAGGCGCAACTCTCGACAGAGTCACAGTGATCCAACACAGTGGTATGATTGAAGAAGAAGATGGGCAGAATGACGGCAGAAGTGTTGCTGGAAGTGATGTACTCTGGCAACCTCTTGATTTCGTCATACGTGTTGACTACAAATCACTCCACTTCAACAGTCCAACGGGTCATTCGCAAATCCATGTCGAGAATCTGGAAGTGTGTGGTTCGCACTGCTTTGATGGCGAGGTTGCGAAGATAGTTGACGGGGAAGTTGGAGTAATGAGGGTGAGTCGAATCCACCACATAGAGGATGAGGGTCATACGGGTAGGAAAGGAATAGGATGAAATGAAGGACAGTGCTTGTGTTTCGTAGTTGCTTGGGCAGTGAAGAACAATGGAGATGGGACTAGTCTAATCAACCCCACTCTAATGCCTACCCCCTCCAGCGATTCAACAACTGCTGGAGTGCAAACAAACGGTTGTAGTTACCTGCCACAACACCCGTCACATCAAATGGATCATCCGGTTTGGGAAACACCACTACATGTTACCTCTCGATTCTTCGCAGACAATGAACACCATGGAAGTTGGGGATTTCCTTATTCCCGATGAAACAACGCATCACCACCCCGTCTGGGAAGGAAACCGTTTTCGTGAGTGGATGAGCCTTCTGCATATCATAGCAACCATCACAACCATGAGCTCCTTCTGACTTGTAGGAGGTGGTGTAGAAGAAGAACCTTCTAAGGCTTGTGAGCGCTTCCTTGTGACTGTTAAACTCATGAAGCACTGCACTCTCTGGAACAACCGCGTCGGGTGACTCCTGGTTCTTTTCCAGTTCATCGCGAATCGCCTTCTTCTCCTCTACTTCCGTGGTTGACAGTTCCTTCTGCATTTCCTCAAAACGCTTCACCACACTCCTCATGCACTCCATTTCCTTCATTTCCTCATACAGTTTCTCCACTATCATGGTTTCGAGGTTGCGGACATCCTTGTAGATGAATCGAGAGTACTTGGCTCCCAAATGATCAGAGGGAAGAACGCCATTCACTTCAGCCAAAGACGCACCACGCATTCTCTTGTAAGCCTCGGTCTTTTGTGCCCACTGTTCCCTTTCGATGATGTCCTTGTCCACAATGGCGTTTCTGGCACTCCACTCCTTATCAGACACTGGTATAGGAACAGAGGCATTGCGTATGGATTGCATGAATGGAGGAAGCACATTCGCAATATCAACGGCACAGGACTGATTTGCATGAGGAAGGGCTAAGTAGATGGGAGGAAGAGGGGGGAATTGAGACATGTAGGTGGCATTGGTGATGGGAAACTGATCGGTGGTGTAGATGGGAAACACATCAGGATCAGCATCTACATGTGAAAATGGGGAGGAGGAAACACAATCGATTTGCGTTCCATTGAAGTACTCTCGATCCTCAAAACCAAAGAGTCTTGCAATTGATCGCAGCACTCTCTTCGGAAGTGAAAGAGGTTGGAAGAGATGATATGTGTCTTTGTTGTATTGTTCTCTGGTGGATAGAGGAAGAGAACTGTTGAGATAGGGCTCCATTGAGGCGGGTCGGATTTCATGAGGGTCTATTCCATGAGAATAGGGAGGGGATGATACGGATGGGTTTGAACACATGATTCTTCTCACTCACAATGTGGATGTCTACGTGTTACAAACACTAGGTGATACTATTACCGTACAAGTACCTGAAAGACACTTGGGTGGTAGTTGGGATGTACAACCAAGCGGATTGGACAGATCTACACAATGATACAACACTGAAAAAAGGAAACCCGCTATTCAGAAGGAGTCGATAACAAAACAGACAGCAGAGCACTAAGAAGAAGAGAATGATGCTCCTTCTCATTGTGATGCTTAATGAAATATAGGTGTTGTGAGTACAGTATCCACCGTACTACTGGGAGTTTCGTTACTTGTTGAGAGTGTTCCATTGCAGCATTAACTGAGTCACATAATAACCTATCATGAAGCAGACTTCAATAATAGCCATCCCCTTTCTGCTCGCCTTTCTTGTCCTCTACTGGAGACTGTACAACTCATCTCTACTCGCTATTACCTCTTCTAAGCAGCTTACCCATTATGCACCCTGCAAAACGGAAGTGAGAACTACTGCATATGACAAACCATCTATTCCCATCCCATTTCTTCCTGACTTTGCTGCCTATGAAAAGAATCGTATAACCTCTCATTTCGTACTCATTCTTAGAGTATGACTATGATGATATTGTCTATCCCGTCCCCTTCAATCAGCTGTATCACAACAAGAGTCTACGATATGAGAACTTTGGTGGGCGGTTTGATGGGATGAATGAGGCAGTTGTTACGGGTGAAATACCCCCATTCTCTCACCATACGTCTGATGTTCTGATGATGACTGGTGCTACAGAGAATCATGCCTATGCGTCCTTCAACTGCTTGTACTCGATGGTTTTGGCTGACCCTTATGCTTCCTATGCTTATCTTGATGGTGGTATGAGCAGTGACATCCGAGCCAAACTGTACGCTCATTTCGATACGATTCTCCAGATACAACAAAAGATGGCCTCCACTGGAGTCCTTTCTTATCGTAGACTCAACTGGACAAGTGTCCCAAAGTGGTGGTACATTGAAGAAAACCCAATGCAGAGGGGAGGGTATGCCTTCAAAGTGATTCCCTACTTGGACGTGTTCTATGAATGGCAGGGCATCTTCTATTGGCTGGATGCTGGAGACCTCATCAGAGAGGGAATCAGCAGAGAGTTAACAATGGTTCGACACTATGGTCTGTACTCTCCACCCTCTGCTGGCAACGTAGGCATTTGGGTACACAACAAAACACAACAGTTTCTGGTTGAGAATGGCCTCTTTAGCCATTTCGTTCCTAACAAGCGCGCAATGATCTCTAGTGGAGTGTTGATCATGGATTACAACAACGCTACGATTCGTGACTGTTTTGTCCCCATATTCCAGATGTGTGCCTATACAAGAAAGTGCATTGCTCCAGTTGAGTCCTCCCTCAATAACCATCGATTTGATCAAGCCGTTGTGTCCCTCTTGATTGCCTACTATGGGGTTCCCTACTCTGGAAGCAAATACAGATATCATCCAGTACTGAGAAGAGATGGTGGGAATAATGAAGCGTTCCTGTTGCCCACTCTCCACAACTTATTCCTAAAGATACAGGATGCCTATAGTATCAGATTCAACAACAGCTATTATGAAACAAGAAACATCACCTACACAAGAGAGATGTATAAGTATATATCAAGACCATTGGATAAAGAGTGGACGTGATGGTAATGAGTGTTTGTTATACTTCTTTACAAAGAAGGAACATACAAACAAGATAGTATACACCAAAGCCTGGTTTGGATTGAATAACAAATAGGGCACATGGGAATGATGAAGACCTTATATATGGAAGGGAGCGCAGCGAAGGAGCCGAAGGAGGCGAAGGAGGCGAAGAAGCCGAAGGAGGCGCAGAAGCCGAAGGAGACGAAGGAGACGCAGAATCACACTACACAATGGCCGATAGTGTTTGTGCCGGAGGGACAGTGGAGAGGACGCGGCGGACCGCCAGACCGAGGACGGCGGGGACAGCGTGTTCTTCGTGGCCAGAGGGTGTCCCGAGGGATTTCTCGCTTGAGGCGTCAAAGGCGCCCGTTCTTTTTCACCAGAAATGGTGTTTTTTGGGATGCCTGTTGGTCTTGGCTTGGGGCGAGACCACGAACCGCACTATGGCAGACGGGAGGGAATGGTACTCATGCCGTACGATCCGCTGTGGGTCGGGCAGTTGGCAGGACTGCACACACTGGAGGGGCAGGACTGTGGAACCGGCGGCAGGCCCACGGGGTACTCGCTGTACAAAGGCAGTATTCCTTTAGGCGGCAGCCCGAGGTTACTCAGCGTGGCAAGGGCGTTACTACCCAAACGTGTTTTTTACCTCGAGGGAGGAGGGCGCAAGCCCGGTCAGTGGGAGAGGGCGCGAGCCCGTGTCAGGCAAACTTGGGGTTTTTTCATGGGCGTTTACTCGGGAGAGGCGTACGGGCGAAGGGTGCGGGCCCTTCAGGGAGAAACAAGCCTGCAGGTTTTCCGTTAACATTTGTTTGTTTATTAAAACAACACCATATGACGGATAGCACTCAATTACCTTTACGTATTGCAATAGTACAGGTGTTTTGATAGGAATAAAGGAATCTGTTCTTATTAGTGCTATACAGGTAATCTAGAAAGCCTGGGTTATGAAAGACATGAATAAACACAGCATCCTTAGGTATTGAATTGTTCACTAGATGATGATGATAAAGGAAATAGTTCCCGTTTTGCGGTATTGGTCTGATTCCTGCTCTGTTCAGAATCGATCCAATTGTAACATCTTCCAGTGGAAGAAGAATGTCTGCATAGCCAGAGCCTATTATGATATATGGGATTACATCACGGGAAAAAATGACACACATTCCACCGATATATGACCAGGTGTGATTGGGATAATCTATGGGAATAGATCTAAAGCCTTTGTATGAATACTCCCTACCACAGTCTTTCTTCTAACATAATAACCACTATAAACGCCACTTCTAGGCATTCTCTTCAATAATTTAACCAAATTACCAAGATCTACCCACATATCTGTATCTACCTTTATGATATAGACTGACTCCTTACAATTCTCCATAACCCACGTGAGTGCATCCAATGACTTTCTTGTCAGATTATAGTGACTATCCTTGTGTAAAGTGATTATCATATCATTATATATCATGTTCTCACTCAATAAAGGCTGAATAGAATCCTCTGAAGCTTCCGCGGAGACAACAAATGCATAGTTTACGGTTTCGTCATATATGCACATATCTTGATGTATATACTGTCTAAGGTAGTCTCTTCTGTACTTATCTGAAGAACAACCAAAGAACAATAGAAGAACAAATGTATTATCCTTGCAAATACGGTGCTCACTCCATTTGTAGTTTTGTCTTTTGGAATACTGCACTGGATGGTATTCAATGTCTTTAGAAATAAAGTGTCCGACAAGTGAATTGTTCATTTGTCGATAGACATGATGAATATGATTATATGGATTGCTTCTGGTAGACACTGTAGAATAGTAATGAACCGTCTTGGTAAGGCAACGCAGAATAGTAAATGGAAAGAATATAAAAGGAACATAGAATAGCAGCATAATTGACCACCCTAACAGTTTTATTATGTACACACTTCTGGTATTCCAGGGTGAGCCAAAAACCGTTAGGTTTATAATGACATAATTCGACGCTATTATCACTTCCACGGGAATACTACTATGGCATTAATTATCTCCGTAACGTTTGCAATTGTTAACAAACAGCCTTCACGGGTGTTTTTATACTGCCGACGACAAAGCAGGGATACGGATCGCAAAGCGATGGGCGCCCCTACATCGTCTGATTTCCGCGCTCGCCCTTTTGAGTGAGCATCTATCACATGTTACTCGGTTACCCTAGTACTATTCATAAACCTTCATGTTGATACTCGGACCGGGACAATTTGACACAAATCAACACTGATCAGATCCATCATGAACAATCTGATCCATCATGATCAATCATGATCGTGCTTGAGCAATCTGATCCATGAGCAAACAAACAAACAAACAGCTTAACACTCCACGGACCATGGCTGTAGGTTCACGGCCGTACCCCTGGGCGTCGACCTCCATACCCGCCCCAAGCGCGGCATAGCGTTTCGCAGTTTTCGCTCCCTGGCAGACGGCTCGCGCCATCCCCCGGTTGGCGGCCCTGAGAGCCTCCACCTGACGTCGGTTGTCCACTCCGCGTCGACGATACAGTCCACCCCACGAGGCCCTGCACGCCCTCGCACTTCGTCACTCCGCCTTGCTATTAGGAACAGTGCAGGGGAGCATTCCATGCGAGTTGTTAAAAAAATACTCAAAAAAAAGGGAAAGAGAGCCCCCGGCACGCGATCTCTAGCTTCTATCCACTGAATTGACTTGATGTGATCATCAGAAGGCGTGTAATGGAGTTGTTTCCTGTTGAATCTATGAAAGAGACAAACCCCAGCAGTGTACAAAGGGTTGAAAACAAACACTACAAACCACCATTCTCTCCGATAACCATTGAATTGAGGAACTATCTTTACTCCTCATCCTCCATATCAGTGTATTTCAAATTGTAAGGATGCTTCGTTCTTCTCCATGTATCCACTACTCTTCTCCATTTGTCATCGTTTTCCTTTGTACGAGAATAGAAGCGGACATACACATCTTCATATACGGAGCTGAATACATTACTCATCATATTGCCTTCGAATCGTTTCACCTTGTTTTCTCCATCCTTGAAGAAAATAGATTCAAATGGATTGCAATCCTATTCTAAAGCAACTAGTAATACCCCTACTCCTTGGCCATGAGACACGATGCAGCAGTCGATAATCAAATCATCGATACTCAACTTCTTCCCTTCAATTAGTTCCTTTATGTTGCCTCTGACAGATTCTTGAACTCCTTCTCTGTCATAGAGATAAAATGTCTTTTCCGTTTCTTCTGCCGTTCCATCAGCACCCATCTCAACCAACTTACGTGTATGTCTCTTCTTTCCTCCATTCGTTTTCTTAATGTAGAACGCATTAACGTTAATCTCTCCAACGCATGTGTAGTACTCCCTACTATTGGCGAGAATAAGAACTCTGTACTTATTCCTAATTCGAGTAATCAAATCGCGCGCCGTAGCTAGTGCCTCTTCTTTGGTTTTCATCAAGTCCTAGCACTAATGCCTATGTGTGGATGATACTCCAATGATGCGATCTGTTGCAGCAAGATAGTTGCCATCGTCTTCCCATGCTTCAGAAAGGGAAAACACAGACTTCTCCAGCATTTCTTTCACTGTGGGGTCATTAACAAAGTCTTCCACATTCTAATAATCATAGGAGTCTGTTTAAAGTACCTTCCAGTCTCTATCTCTGCCGAATTCTCTCAGTATACCCAATGCTTCCTTGAGTTTTCCATAATCATTCATCACTGCTTCACCCGTTCTTTTGGTAGAAATACCAAATCCATGTTCTTCTGCCATTTTCAGTGCCTCGAGAAGCATGATTTCAGCGATTTGATTATCTCGATGCTATACTTCACAGTGAAAACGGGACTTACATTACAGGCATGAAGGTAGAACATCATTCTGGACTGATAAACGCTCATTAGATCGTAAACCACTTCTCTATCGAAACAAATCTAGTGATGATCATTTCTTGGAGCCTTTACAAAACTATCATCTTCATCCAGATGCACGTAAGCGTTTTCAATGATTCTCTTGTAGTTCACTGACGTGCTTAATTCCGTCTATATAGGAGAGATGCCTCATATCTACATAGTGACTATCTCGAAGAAGATAATCAATCCTGTCCATATCAATACCAGTTCTATTATTAATAATGCATATAAGAGCCACCTCTCGTTGGAGACAATCTGAAATAGCCACTTCTTGTTGGGAGGAATGCCATTCCATTCTTCCTTCAGATCGTCTGTAAGATACTCCTCTTTTCCAGCGATCATCATGCAGATACAATCTCGATACTACGAATAATGGCATTAATTATAACTTGCTGTAGCATCCAATCCCTGCTGACGAAAAGCATCAATGATTTCATCCCGTTCTACTAGCCGTCTGAAGATCGTAATTCCCATTGTTTCATGCTCAGTGATCTTTGAAGTGGTAAACATCTTCACATACTGAGGATAAGAATGACCAAGCACACAATGGCCAATATCATGTAGTAATCCAGCAACAATAACGCATAAGCGATACTTCTTTTCTTCCCCATTCATGTTGATCTCCGGCTTCGAGTGTTTAATCAGCTCGTCAAAATACCATCCACACAAATAACTCGTTCCAATGCAGTGTTCATACCTACTGCTCAATTCAGGTTTACATTCCTGCCTTGTATGAGTTGCATTATCAAACATCAAGTTGAGCTGATCCAGCTGTTTGATGTCCTTTAAGCGTTGAAACTCTGGGGTTTCGATGAGTTTGCGGCACAAGGGGTGAATGTTAATACTCCCTAGCGTATTACTGAAAAGGGCAGGATTCACCGTAAATCACATCCTTGTAACTCTCAATGGAATCGAACACTTGAGCACCCTCAGAACGAACTTCAGCCATATTAGTTGGTTAGAATAAAGAAAAAGTGAATTCTCACTGAATATGGAGTTTCATACAAAGGGGTTTCCGTTTCGATCTTTCCACGTTTTCTTCCCATCAAACCCCGATCTCAAGTGCATCACCCTCTTGAACCCACACCCCATTCTTTACAACAAACACCCCACCCGAGTAATGCTCTTTACATAATCTAACCTACTGTTATGGAGAGAAACAAGACTGTCCCCCACATCACAGCTACCCATTTCCATCGGTTCCTCACGCTATTGTTCTATGCCCCATGGCTCACTTTCATCGAGCACAAAGCGCACTTTGGATGCATGATCTCTCACATGTGATAGGAGATGCTCATCCTCTATGACTCCTTATAGGTGTTTTCAACAAACGCAAACCGTCTTTCGACTCAAACCACTCAAACGTCTATTCATACTTGTTGAAGTTTGCAGTGTAGCCCCTCTCCACTGGATAATGGGGGTAGAAACAGCCGTAGTAAGTGTAGTTAATAGCCGTCTTGAATGCCAGCAATTGAGCACGAGTACTGTGGTGCCTACTCTTCACATCACACAACCTGTCATCACATATTGCCATTATCCTGCTCAGCCACCTCTTCAGCAGCTCCAGCATCATAAACATCGCACGTGTTGTCATAATACACCAAGGAATAGGCTTCCTTATTCTCCATCCCAAGAGAAATGAGACTATTCCTCACTTCATTATCATAAACGAAGTTCCCAGTGTGCAGCATCGAGTACAGTGGCTTCATCGCGTTCTTGTTCAATTCAAAAACACGGAAGTAGTACATGCAAGATCCAGCAACGCTGTTGGACTTTACCACACGGAAAAGGAGGATGCTATTCATCAGTACCATGTTCCATCAGTACCGAGTGGGTTTGTCCCTTCTGCTCATTCTGAACAAAGAGTTGCTCGTTTTGGCAGCAATCACACGGCTCTTGAGAGTATTGTATCGATTACACACTCTTCCCAAACACGTCTTCCAGTCCTCCTCATTTGCATAGGCCGGACATTCGTTTGCAAACAGATACAAATTACCCACGCACAAATGGACATATTGGATGTTGCTCATACCACCCAGTCTCTTGAAGAAGCCATTGCATGTTTCGGCAGTACCTAGTATTCACCTGCAAAGAACTGTCAAACCCATTACATACAACTTGTGAGAGGGGTTCTTCACAGTGTATGCGTAGATTGCATCAGCAAAATCGTCCCGATAGCATGTATAGAACATGGCACTCATTTCATTCGGGTTAATGCTATCAATAGTGAAATTCGTATACTAGTGATAATGGCAAGAATGCAATACTACTGGAATGACAGTATTGGGGGAGCATCTGTCGACATTTGCGACTATGGATTATCATTTTCATAACACACCACTACCATAATCAGGGGAAATGCTAAACACACAGCCAGTTTGGGGGTCACTAAACCACCAAATAGTATTGTACACATCACGTCCTCTCATTGTAGAATAATGACTCTGTTCTCCATTTCTATTGGGGGAAACACATTTCGTTATAATTGTGTTTCCATCCAGTTTACCATTCATTACATAATGAAGAATACACAATCTCAAACTGATTTCTCATCACAATTCATTTCACTATTTCAATTATCATTTTCACCCCTTTAATAGTATTCCAGGCACTGAAACAGTCTACTGCAATGGAAGGACAAATAGGTTCAAGGTCGACAGGTTGGTGATAAGTGAGGACTACTGGGCAACAGGAGCAACGACTCCAACGAACTGTGCAAAAGCGACGTCTACTGTAGTGAGTCATCCTCCGCTACTCCATGGACGTTTCCACGGATTGCCACACTGGGAAGTGTGGATGATCGAGGAGGCAATGATCAAGTCAAAACCGCAGCGAAGTGTAGATTCCTCCTATGGAGAAGGAAGGCTTGTGTGTTGCAAAAACAAAAGGCGTTCCATCTCTTCAATTGAAACCATTATGCCGAGGAGAGCAGAAAACGGACAGAGCGGGAGTGATGTCTGGGAATGAGGAAGAGAAATAGGATAAACTCGTTGTATGAATTGTTTTCGTCATTCTGAAAGCGAACATCTGGACAAGGCGAACCGTGCTGAGAGAGGGCATGTCTGTGTGTAACAACAGGTGATCAACCCTACTTGCCAGAGTGACGGAACGAGGATTCAGGAATGCAATCAACCCATCAGCAGCGAGTGTTGTGAGTTTGGGCAAATCTATTCATTACTTCATTTCATCATCATCACTTCGCATGATCAATTCAGTCGATTCATCATCCCTGAAACAGAATGCATCATAACCAAGTCGAATGGAAATCAATTCAGGCAAGTCTATCCATCATTCTCTCTTCAAGTCATTCACTCTCAAATACTGCAAGAGAACAATCATGGAATGCCTCTTTACCAAACAGAAGCGATTTCAACTTTAGCAAATCTATGCATCATTCATCATTATCAATCTCACTTCTCAATGTCAATGAAGCAAAACAGAAATTGTAACTCCATTCATTCAGTTTTCCCATTTCAATCACTTCCAAAGAAGGCACATTCTCAATCTCACACACAGAATAGTCAGAGAAGGAATAACGACCCATCTTCAATTCTCTCAGTCTCTCACAATTCTTCAAATAGAAATGACGATTTGGATCACACTTAGGCCTGTTACTTCTATGCTTCGTAAAGCAATTCTTTCCAATCACGACCCTCTCCAACTTGGATAAGTCCATCAACTTCACCTCATTCACAAAGGTAAAGGAATAATCGCCCACCTCAAACACCTTCAGATTGGAAAATGAAGACAGATCCAACACTGTCAAGCTCGTATCATTACATGCATTCGCATCCACAATTACCACTTCCATTCTCATCAGGTCATCAACAGAATGAACGTTTGCATTGGGATTGGGTTTGGGATTGTTTGGATGGTTTATCAATTCGCCAATGTCTAATCATCACTCTCCACACGTATCAAACGACTCCTGTAATACAACTGATTCCGCCTCTCAAATGCGTGAGGAAGAGTAACAGTAGTGAGAGAGGGCATGTCTGTTAGTGAGAATAGAGTGATAGGAAATACTCTCTAGAGTGATGGAACGAGGATTCATGAATGCATTGTCTCCAACAGCAGTGAGTGTTGTGAGTTTAGGCAAGTCTATTCATCATTTCATTCTATCATCACCACTTCGCATGATCAACTCACTTGAATCATCATCCTCCTTGAAATGGAATGCATTTTTGCCAAGTCGAATGGAAGTCAATTCGGGCAAGTCTAGAAATCACTCTCTCTTCACACAATTCACTCTCAAACACTGCACGAGGACAGTCATAGAACACGCCACCACCGAACACAAGGGATTTCAAACTGGGCAAGTCTATGCATTATTCCATTCCATCACACTCACTCCTCAATTTCAACAAAGCAAAGCTGAAATTGTCACACTTTTCATTCAAATCCCCAATATCAATCACTTCCAAACTCGCATCTTTCTCAATCTCACCCCTTTCCCGCTGCTCTCTTCGCGATGGATAGGACGTTGTAGATGTTGACGACCAAGGACAAGCACAACGAGTATGTCGGAAGGAAGAGTCTGTCGCAGATGATTGTTCTGGTCGTTTGCAACTGGAATATGAATCTGGTGCACATCGACAGTAACTTCACCGGCCGCACCCAGGATAACAGCATATGCATGTCCTTCGCCCTGCACTTCGCAATCGACGGCGAAAACAGTCTGCTTCGTCCCGGTGGCTTCATCATCGCTGACGAGGGATTTGCTTGCAGAGAGCCTATCCTGCGTCCCTACGCTAAGAGAGCCGACGACCTGGAGAAGATCCTCTTCAACTTCGTCCTCAAGTCAACGCGCCTGCTGGCCGAGAACGCGATAGGGGCGTGGAAGCAGAAGTGCCCCCTGCTGAACATCGGGATGCACAAGATGGAGCCGGAAGAGTCGGTGAAGACTATCCTGGGTTCCTGTACAACCACAGGTATAAACACCACGTGCTTTTGAACCCCACTCTCACAACCACCTCACACTCCCCTTTCGAGCCCTCCTCGCGGATGATCGCCACGCGGTACTTCGACGCGCTCGCCAGCCACTCCGCCGGCGTGGCGCGCGGCTCGTAGGTCAGCTTCCACGCGGGCTTGTGGCGCTTCTTCAGACCCTCCTGCTCCTGCTCGGCGCACGCGGGGTTCCACTGCAGCTTGTCCAGCTCGAACGACGTCGCCTCCCACAGGTCGTGCAGCGCCTTCTCGTCCTCGTCCAGCACCACCGCGCCCTTCACGCTCACCTTCACGCGGTTCGCCGCCTGCGTCTTCGCGATCACACGCGCAGGCACCTGCGCCGCCTCGTACGCCGCCAGCACCTCGTCTACCTTCGCGTCGTCCACCTCCACCACCAGACCCAGCTCCTCGTTGAACAGGAACTCCATCATGCTGCTCTCCGTCGTCGCCTCCATCACACAGCCACAGTCGCCACCGAAGCACATCTCCAGCACCATCGTCAACAGACCGCCGTCCGAGCGGTCGTGGCCCACCAGCAGCACACGCTCGCGCAGCAGACGCTGGGTCGCGCGGAAGGCGCGCTTCAGCAGCGCCGTGTCGCAGTCGGGCGTCACGTCGCCCAGCTGCTTGAACGTCTGCGCCAGCGCCGAACCGCCCAGCCGCGCGTGGCCGCCGGAGAGGTCCACGAACACCAGCGAGGAGCGGCCTGCGTGCTTGATGTCCGGCGTCACCGTCAGCGAGATGTCCGGACAGTCCGCGTACACCGACACCACCAGCGTGCCCGGCGCCTTCACCACCTCCTCGCCCACCTTCGCCGCCATGGACAGCGAGTCCTTGCCGCCGTCCACCGCGATGCCCAGCTCCAGCATCGCCTTGCCCATCGCCTCGCAGCAGTCGTACATCGCCGCGCCCTCGCCCTCCAGCTTGCTCGCCCACATCCAGTTGCCGCTGCACTTCACGTCCTCGATGTCCGTGATCGCCGCCCACACCAGGTTCGTGCACGCCTCGCCCACCGTCAGCCGGCCCATCGCCGCGGGGTCGATCAGCCCCGTCACCGACCGGTCCACCTTGCTCGTCAGGAAGCGCTTGCTGCCCACCGACAGCAGACGCAGCACGCGGTCCAGGCCCTGCCGCCCAGACCGATGCGGTAGGCAGGACCGCCCACCTTCACCACCAGCATGTCCTTCTCCGGCTGCCCCTTGTGCAGGTGCCGGTCGTCCAGCTGGCCCACGCCGCCCGAGAACAGCATCGGCTTCAGGTACTCGCGGCGCTCGCCGTTCGGGAGGTCGCCGTTCAGGATGTCGCCGTTCGGGAGGTCGCCATTCAGGATGTCGCCGTTCGGGATGCGCTGCGCGAAGGAGCGCGTGAAGCCCGTGATCACCGGCTCGCCGAACTTGATCTGACGCGCCGTTCGAGGCGTCGATCTCGAGGGTCAGCGGCATCGCCAGGTTGCCTACGCCTCACGCCGCCAACCCGCGCCCACTTGGGTACTCCCACTTCTCCTCCCACGGCAGCTCGTACCCGGGGATGTTCAGCACGCCCACCGAGTAGCCCACCGTGCTCGCCGTCACCTTCGCGCCAGTGCCCGTCGCCTGCCCGTCGCGGATGCGGCCGCCCGTGCCCGTCTCCGCGCCGGGGAAGAACGCACCTTGACCCTAGGGAGTATCAGACATGAGCAGCGAGGAGGGTTGACAAATAGGTCAGGGGCGACTTGTACCATCACACGTGACTGATCATGTGGTAGTGGTGGCGTTTCAAGAGCACGTGGCATTTATGCCTGTGGTTATACAAAAACCTTAGACTGATAGCTCCAAAGAGGATTAACAAACCGTTGTATTGTTAACAAAAACAAATCCCAATAATGACATTGATTCATATGGGGAAAAGTCACTCACAGTTACAGAAGGAACGGAGTAACAAATGCTATGTACCTGATAAGATCGGATTTGGAGGTCAACGAATAAATAGGATCCATAATTAACAACCCCACCACCACTTGAATCCAAAAGAGGTATTTGAATACTGCCCACAAAGAGTTGACAGAATAGTAATGACCAATCAACAGAGTAATCATGTAAAACACGATAATTGGAATCTGCCATGTCTTACTCATGAAGAAGACAACAGATAATACCAAACTGAATAACAGACAAATGATCGAGAATTCTTCGGAATACGGCAAGTCGAACCAGAGTAGAAAAACGAAACAGGCGAGAAGCAGAATGGTAATGATGAAGAAGGTGAGTAGCCACGGGTCCCTAATAACAGAAAGCCAACAGCCTTCGATAAACTCTCGCTCTTCCCTGTCCAAATCTCGCTCTCTTCTTCCAAAGCAGAACCACTGATAAGGCAAACACTCAATGGGTTCACTCTTTTTATCGTGCTTGCCACCCTCAATTCTATTGATAACCTCAGTTTTCTTTTTATCCTTAACTATCACGTCAGTCTTATACTCAATTACTGTATCGAGTAGCTTTCCATTTACATACAAGTTAGCACGAATAGGCCCGTTATTATTGAGAACGAACACCAATCCAGTGTGTCTACCATACACCACATTCTTGGCTTCTTCATGTACACATAACGGTTTGTTCTCATGCTTAAGCCAGTACATGCTTCTATTCATACCGCCCCACCAATCATCTGGATCATTACTATCACAATCAATAACAGTTGGCTTTGTAGCACCCTTACAGTTCAAATCACCTGCATTATTCATTTCTACTTTACTACTTGGCATAATACACTTGGTTCAACAAAAGAAATTATGAAAATCTATCCACCCTCCGTTTCCTTAGGAGTTTCATTTAGTTTGTAATGATTGTGTTTCCTTCCATGACACCTTCCATGTTCTATTCCATACACAAGCCCTGCTACTCACTCCAAACCACACCATTCCCCTTCTCACGTCACCAGCAGCCTCCCATTCTCATTTCCAGTCAATCGCTCTCACATTCACTCTCCCCTCATAAACCACTCCATTCCACTTGTTTGCACCTCCATGTACAGATGCGGTTCATTTCCATCAATCACCACGAAACACCCATTCCGCGTGTTTCACCACTCTACTCACACCTCTCACATCCTACATTAGGGGTATATCCAAATTGGTTGCAAATGAGTTAGTCACTCTGTAATGCATGCATGTTTGGTATCTATCATTCTGCTGTGCTTTGTGTCATAATGTCTACCACTGTACATGTCCAATTCTGCATTTGAAGAGCCAGCCGTCTAATTGCTGTATATGCCTTCCATGTGTACAAGAAATGGAGTGAATCATGTATAACTGATATTTCCTGACAATCGCAGGCATTTACAAAGCCAAAACCAGAGGGAGTGGCGTACAGCCTTTCCACATGAGTAATCCCTTTCACCCAGATTCTACTTCCCTAAAAACAATAAAGCATGTGTTTAAAAGAGGTTTTCGAAGAGTCGATTCGTGATTAGGATAGGAAGTGTCCAAATAGGATGAAACGGCACGAGAATGATGACTTCTTTCTATCATAACTCACATCATTCGTATCTCGGCTGTTCCTATTCCATGCAGGAATCAGCCCATCTGTATGACTTTGTAGCCAATTGTTATCACAGTTGCATAACAGTGCACAAATAACACACAACCTGCACCGGAAGCAGTTGCGATCCCCACCAGATCAAGGGCAAACCAACCGCTTCCTTAATGAAACAAGTGGAATCTGTGTTCAATCAGTGTCGTTCACAAATCATCCTGGAGCCTGCTATTCTGTGCATTCGTTTCCTAACAACCTAATCATCTTGCTATGCTAGACTCTTATGTAGAAACACCGGAAATCATCAATGGCATCAAATTGAAATAAGACTGTTTTCGTTTCAAGCAGTTGATCCGTCATCTGGAGAGACGGGCCTTAGCCCATCTCTTGCTCGTCTTCGTTATCTATTTCTCCCATCGTTAGCACTTTTTTCTCCAAATCATACTCATTCTTTGTGTGAGTATCAAAGTGGCGTATAACCATTCTCAGTATATAATCTCGCAATTGCAAGATGTATCCAAGGCTTTGAACACTACGGCATAGCGTGTGCTCATTTCCTAAATCCGTTGCCCAATTGCTGCGAAATCCCAGCGCTAATCATTATTATCTAGGTTATAATGAAGAGAATGCAGTATAACCTTCTTCTCGAGCGTGGTATCCAGTTTGTTCATTGCTCCCCTTTCACTGTTATAGAATGTATATAGCAAACTGTTAAAGAATGACAAATCTCTCTCCCTGTCCCTATCTACAGAAACTGCCAGTACAGCCGATTCAACGCAATCAAGTGGTTAACCATTGTCTTCTTCTTCCACCTTCATCAGCGGAATCAAAACATTGATCTAATCTTTGGGAATGGAGAGAACACCTTCCCTGTGTTTGTGGCGTGTGATTCTGGAGGCTACAGCATTCTCACCGATTTTCATTTCGAAAGCATGAGGCTGGTGTGAATCGACGCCCTTCCCGATGAGATGGTGGTTAATGCGAAGCAGACCTGCCCAATGCATTCCAGTAGCCTTCATTCTCTCTCTTCAGTCTTAGAACAGCATGATCGTACCAGTAGCATTCAAGCCATGAGTGGATCGGCACTGGACGTGATGTGTGCTCTGTTCCTGCCGCAGTGGTCAGAGCTGAAGGCACGCGAGAAGCCGATCCAGTCTCTTCTCCCTGCTGGACTCCGCCTTGTCCCCACCGCCTGTTTGTGTCGCCGCTCTCCGTCGCCGAGAACGAGGGCTGTCTCGCTGTTCCAGACGCTGTTCCAGACGCTGAAGGAGGAGCATCCTGCGGTGGAGGACAGGACGGCGAAATCACCATGGCGTTTGACTGTTTCAACGCGTGTCCTTTCATCAGCAAGAATGAGAATGAACAGAGTGTGGCGATCGACAGAAGGCACTGACGGTCCGAAGCAGGAGCACGACGCGGACCCCAGTGACGGGCTGTCCGCCAAGGCGAGCGTCGTGAGCAGGGCGATCCGTCCGTGTCTGCATCAGGGCTGCAGGAGACCGTGTGTGGCGCACGCCCAACAGACGGCGATCTGGCGGCCATCTGGCGGCAGAAGCGCTGGCTGGAGAAGGTCGACGGGCTGGTGCGGCGCGAGGACTGCTGGGCGACCCCTCGAACGAGCTGTGCAGAGGCGAGGTTCGCTGGGGCGAGTCATCCGCCACTCCATGCGCATTCCCGCGGTTGTCGCATTGGGAGGTGTTCGCTGTGCCACTCGGTGTTGTGGACAACAGCCGCAGCAAGGGGTGCTGGGTGTGCGATCACCCGTCTCCAAGACTGCGTCGAGTGGTGCGTTGCTGCCGCACAGCACCATGATCTGCGGGAAAGAACGATCGGACGATGTACCGACTGAGGTTGTTGTTTGAGATGGAGAAGGCATTCTGGTTGACGGAGGAGAAGTGAATGATCGAGTGAGGTGATGAGGAAGCCGAAGCTGGTGAAGAATGCAGAATCTGCTGAATCGCTGTGAGAAGGAGGGTTGTATATATTGAATTGGTTGTGACGACGAATTACAGAAGATTTGTTTGTTGACACAACGGAGTTGTGTGTTGGAGAATCAGAATACACTCTCCAGTGAAGCCATAATGAGCATTCTGACTAGAATAGGCGATTATGAGTTGTTGGAGAAGCAGAATGAAGGGTAAACGAGTAACTGAGGGACTGAAGCATAGAGAGTGGTTTGATGAGTACAAAGCACGCAATCGAACTACAAATGAGATTGTATTGATGGCAAGAGTGAAGAACGGCTTGGATGTGAAAGGAATCGAATCACGCTTTCCCCAACTGAAAGAATGCAGCAATGAGCATCTTGTGAGGTATATAGATATTGTGAAGAAGGATGACGAGTTGTGGGTAGTGATTCCTTGGAGAGTTGACAGAATAGATTGTAATGGAGAATTGTGATTGTTATTCTCTCTCACAATTCTTGGAGCATAAGGATTACATGACTGAGGAGCAAGTGCGTGAAATCGCTCGTGGTTGTTTATTGGGATTGAACTATCTTCATGAGAGAGGCATCATGCATGGAGTAAGCATTCTGAAGTGGTAATGAGTGAATAGGACGTGAGGCCAGTGAATCTGTTCCTGAGTGAAGATGGTGTGTTGAAACTGGGTTACTACGGACTAACAACCCAAGCAGAGTGTTATTCCATTAGGAAGACTGGTTATGAAGGAATCCCCAGTTTTGCTCCTGAGGTGTTTAATGGGGATCATGAGATGAAGAGTGATGTGTGGTCTCTTGGCACTACTTTGATGGAATTGATGGGCATAACACCCTACGTTGAGTCTGAGAATGGCTGCCTACCCACAAACGACGATGTGTTAATTCATTCAGTGAATGTGGAGGTTATTCAGTCAGCACAATTGGCTCATTTCTTGAAGGAGTGCTTAAGGAGAGAATACAAAAGATGGAGTGTGATGGAGTTGATGACTGTGCGTGTGTTGTGATGGAGAATGATGAGTAGCATTCATTTGTGAAGGAACATGAAAGAGACACGTTAATTCCATTGGTGAAGCTCCTGAAGTACCAAGAGTGTTGCGAACTAATGTTGAAAGAGGATGTGAAGGATTCGTATATGGTGTTGCATAAGAGTGGATTGTGCTGGTGTCATGAAGGGCTGGTTGAGAAATCCCCCGATACTGTAGTAGAGTTGTGTTTGAATGCAGTAATCGAAGTGGATATTGCATCCCACAAACTGCTAAGAGTGAATGGAGAGGAGGTAAAAGACATCGAATCCAATCAAGTGTTGGATTTGAGTGATGATGGAGAACGATGGGAAGGCGATGTATTAAACAACGAACCGTATGGTTGGGGCGTGTTGTATGACAGTGAGAACAGAATGGTGTATGAAGGATTCCGAATTGGCGAATGGAATGTGTGCTATGGCACTCGGTACTACTCTGACATTCAGAAGCCAGAATATGAAGGAATGATAAACACGGGAAAGCGCTGGGGACGAGGCATTCAGTACGATCGCAATGGCAACACCATGTTTGAAGGAGAATGGGTGAACGATGAGAATATGATCACGAAACGAATACTGTTGAATGAAGAAACTCACCTCCTCCACCCTCACCTTGAAGAACTAATCATTCAAGACAACAGTTGCAATGGACCCGAATGGACTGCTCTCAATCTCTCCTTCATGCCCAAGTTGCGCTTGTTTGAAGTGGGTGACAACTGCTTTGAGTATGTAGATGAAGTGAAGTTGGTTGCCTTATCCGAGTTGGAAAGAGTCGTGATGGGTCAAAACAGTTTCACAAAGAGGAAAGGCAGATATGGTTATGATCCAAGCCGTCATTTCGATTTGGAGAATTGTTCTTCCCTAAAGGAGTTGAAGATTGGTCGTTGGTCCTTCTCGGATTACTCCACATGCAAGCTCGACAATCTCCCGTCGTTGGAAGGGATTGAAATGGGAGAAGGGACTCTATGGACTTACAGCTTCTACTATTCTTCATTGGAAATGAAGAGTGCGTCTCAGAGAATGACATGATGAATAGATTTGCCCCGTTTGAAATCGCTTCTGTTTGGGGATCAAGCCTTCAGGGAGTGTTCTCGTGTTGTATTCGAGAGTGAATCTGCCAAATACAGTACCATCCTTAGATCTGCCAGAATTGACCTCCATGCAACTGGGTGAAGATGCCTTTGTGTTCAGCGATAAGGACTCTACGGAATTGATCATGCGCAGTGGTGATACAAAGACGAAGTGATGAATAGACCTGCCTAAACTCACCTCCCTCACGACTACCAATCGCAGTCACACATTCCACTATCCTCGTCTCATCACTTTTGAGAGTATTCCCCATCACTCCATCATCACCAACAGACATGCCCTCTCTCACCACAGTCACTCTCCGCAAGAGCATTGTTTTCAGAAAGAGGAAAACCGTCCACACCAAGAGTGCCTCTTCCTCCTCTCCCTCATTCCTAGACATTCGTCGCAATCTAAAGCGCTATCTCTCCCGTCTTTCTTTCACTATACCCTTTCAGAACAAACACACCACACCTTCACAGCCTCCCTCTGATGATTCACCTTCTTCCCCTTCACACCACCCACCGCCTTCTTCTTGTGCATCTTCATCGCCAACAGCACCACCACCGCCACAATCACAACCACAACAATCACAAGCACCACGATCACCACCACAGACACGCACACGCCACTCGCCTTCTGCCATTCGCCATCCTTCTTACCCAACACACATGCTCTCGTCTGCGTGCCCACATAACTGCCCTGTTGCGAACACTTGTGCACCGCCACCTCACCCACAGGCGTCTTCTCGAACACGCCCTCCGGCTGGCAGTAGCCCTTGCGCACCACGATCATCACCCTCACGAACGTCTCGCCTCGCGGGTTCTTGCCGCGCACCGTGAACGCCGTCTCCTCCATCTCCCTCACCGGTTTTCCCGCAATCTCGCCCGTCTTCCCATCAATACTGAGACCTTCAGGCAGCGGCGTGTTCTCCTGCATGAAGAACTCCGTGATGATGTTCCGGTAGCTCGGCTTGCCGCTGCTCACCTCCGTGTTCAGCACGAACTCCAACGTGCTCGTCTCGTACTGGATCTTGTCAAGCAGCTTGTACACGCACTTGTCGTTCTTCACGTCGCCCAGCACGCCATTCGCACACTCTCGATACGCGTACCCGCGGAAGCCCTCCGCACAAGCCGCGGGAGAGATCTGACCCTCGCCCACCGCGGGGAAGTCGCCCACGCCGGGACACGACCCGCTGCCCGCGGCCCTGCAGTACTGCATCACGTACGCGTTCACGCTCACCGGCGCGGAGGCCGAGCGGTCCACCACGAACTTGAACATCTTGAAGCCCGCGATGCCCACCGGCGCCTCCAGCGCCAGCCGCGCGCGGTCCTTCGTCTCCTGCCCCCTTACCTCCAGCGCGCTCGTGAACTCCTCGTTGCGCAGGAAGCGCGCGTACAGCGAGAAGCCGTAGTTGTGGCGCACGCCGTTGCTCTGCAGCGCGAAGCTGTTCCACTTGGAGCCCTCCAGGTTCTCCACTGTCCACTCGATGAAGGAGCCCACGTTGTTGGAGAGGGAGCCGAAGGTCGATGGGTTCAAATCCAGCAGGTCCTCCTTCGTGCAGCCACTTACAGGGCTGGCGTCGATGGAGGAGAAGGTGTCCAGCACCACCGAGCACTCGGTCACGCCGAACACGCCCGTCGCATCAAACACGATGATGGATTGATCGGCGCTGCGGTGCACTTCAAAGGCGATCACATTCTTGCCGGCCGCAGCGCCCACCGTGGACAGAATCACGTGGAACTTGGAGAAGAGAGACGCGTCGTGCGCCGCCAACGCCTCGCTGTCCGCCACAAAGTTCTCCTCTAGATTGAAGCGCGCCACGAGTCTGCCGTTGACGTAGACCACCACGCCGCCCGTGTACTTCACGCGCACGTTCAGCACGGAATAGTCCTCCAGACTCGGGACAGTCACCTCACGGCGGATGTATGCCGTGGTTCCGACGTGGTTGCCCATCGCTCCGCCCTTCACACTCTGCCATTCCCCATCGTTAAACTCCACAGCCCTCCAGTCTTCACTCACCGCATTCTCGCTGTTGAACAGCCGCCATTCGCCGAAGCCCACCTGGAATGGCAGCAGCGAGGAGAAGGAGGTCGCGACGCCCGCCCCTGCAGGCATCTGGCCCATCTCGAACAGCATCGCGCCCAGGTCCACGCTCAGCCACCAGCCCGCGGGGTTCGCCCAGCCGTCCTGTCGCGCGTCCTTCAGCTCCGCCGTGTACAGCGCGTGCGGCAGGCACCAGTCCGCGTAGTTCAGCCCGTTCGGCACGGCGAGCGCGTCGCTGGACTGGACCACCTCGCCGCTCACGCCGCGACCCGCGTGCAGCTGGTAGGAAGCCTCGTGCGGCCAGTAATCCGTGCGCACCACCAGCGTGATCAGCGACTTGCCGCCCGCGCACACCTCCACGGACAGTGTGATGGACGCGGTGGAGGAACCACCGCCCACCTTCTTCGCCGTGATCGTATAGCTCGCGGCAGCCATCTCCGTTCTCGCTGTACCCGAAAACTTGCCCGTCGTGGGATCCACCGTAATGCCCTCAGGCAGCGCGGGCGTGACGACAAAGTCAAAGAAGTACTCCGAGTTGGGGTACACCTCGCCCATCTCCACGTCCTTGAACATGGCTATAGTAGGACTGTACGCCAGCTCGGGCACCGCGGAGGGCAGCACCTCCATGCCCAGGTCGATCGCGCCAATCTTCCACTCACACTCCGCCTCATTGCCCGTGCCAAAGTTCTCGAAGCGGTACTGGTTGTAGGGCTGGCTGTTCTCCACCCAGATGCGCTTGTGCTCGCCCACCAGCGACCACGTCATGCCCGTCACGTTCTTCAGCGTCATCCACGCCTCCAGATTCGTGTTGCGCGCCTTCAGCACGAACTGTCTCGGCTGGCGCACGCCCTGCGTGTACTGCAGGTACAGCGTCACGGACGAGATCCACTCGCGACGGTTGTTCTCGAAGGTGAGGGTCCAGTGGTTGTCGCCGCACGTGCTCTGGCCCATGGAGTTGTAGTAGAACTGGTCGGCGATCTGCTCGGGGCGTCCCGTCAGCTGCTCGTAGCTCACCGCGTAGTCGAACACGCGCGAGCCCCCCAGCGCCAGCCGCACCGCGCAGTCGAACACGGAGGTGGTTTGCGAAGCCGTCTGTGCCACAATCGCGATGGCGATGGTGTTCGTTCCTCTATCCTTTCATTTCAATATTCCCACTCCTCCTGCAAATAGGTCACGGACTCCACACCCATCACCCTCACGGGCAGCGAGATCTGACGGTACAGCAAATCCGTGTAGGCGTTCAGACCCACCGACGAGGAGCTCAAGTCACCACTCACACCATTCCGGAACACCTCCACGTTGTTCAGATAGATCACACAGCCATACAAATAGCGCAGCGACATCACGAAGCCCGCCACGCCCTCCAGCGACGCCACGTTAAACGTCTTCTTGTACAGCTGGATTTGATTAGAAGATGCAGGAAAAAAGCCCATCACAGCGCTCTCCCAGCCAGCCTCCGTCTGCCAGCCGTCGTCCACGCTCCCCATCTTGTACTGCCACGCGCTCTGCGGCGCGACGGCCCACTGCGCGTTGATCTCGCGCTCCGCGGGAAGGCCCAGGTGCATCTCGTAGCGCACGCGCGCGATCGTCTCCTGCTCCTCGCCCAGCAGCCCGGCGCGCACGAACAGGAAGGACTGCTCGTACCAGTTCAGACTGCCACTGCTCACGCTCACCACGTACCGCGCGTTCGTCACGCACAGCGTCGCGCTCCAGTCCTGGTTGTTGCTCTGCCCGCCGTTCAGCGCCACGCTCAGCACCACCTGCTGCGTCGCCACGTCCCTCAGCGAGAAGGCCTCGTCCGCCGCCAGCTCCTTGTACGTGCGCAGCACCGACAGCAGCGTGCCCGCGCAGGCCATCACCTCCAGCGTGAAGGTGCCCGAGATGCTCAGGCCGCTCATCTGCGAGGTGACGGTGAACACGGTGCTGCTCAGCGCCGCCGTCGCCTTGCCGCTCACCACGCAGCTCGCCGCGTCCAGACGCAGTCCCGCGGGAAGCGCGGGCTGGATGGAGCAGTCGGAGAACTCGTTCACGTCGGGAGCGATGCGGAGTTGCTGGCTGTTGGCGTAGACGGAGTAGGAGGAGGGACTGAACTGGATGGTGGTCGGCAACTGCGTGTTGCAGGTCATCGGCTGCATCTCCACGAGCAAGAAGTACGGCGCACCGGCGACGGAGGTCAGATGCAGGCGGAAGGTCTGGTAGGCGTCCGCGTGGAAGTAGCTGGGGAAGCGTCGGTATGTATTCACCTCGTACTGCAGGTTCGCTCTGGAGAGGATCGGCGCGAAGGCGCTGCTGCCCGAACGGCCCTCCAGCGAGAAGGCGCCCACGCTGGCGGCAGGCTCGGAGGAGGGCCACACGCGCAGACTGTTCAGGAAGAGGCGCGGACCGCTCGGCTGCAGCGTCACGGTGATGGGGAAGTCTTCCAGCGACGCCTCCAGCACGCTCTCCTTGTTGAAGTCGAACATAGCCTCGGGCGTGTCTCCCTTCGGCGAGTCGATGCTCACAGAGTAGGGGTAGATGAAGCAGGGCTCGCCCTCGGCGGAGGGGGTGGAGGAGGCCACTACCGCCACGTAGGCGTCGAAGGTGATGGCGTGGGTGCTCAGCGGGGCGGAGAAGTGCAGCCGTTCAGGAAGAGAAGTGCAGCCGTTCAGGAAGAGAAGTGCAGCCGTTCAGGAAGAGAAGTGCAGCCGTTAAGGAAGAGAAGTGCAGCCGTTCAGGAAGAGAAGTGCAGCCGTTCAGGAAGAGAAGTGCAGCCGTTCAGGAAGAGAAGTGCAGCTCCACGGCCAGCACGTTGGAACTCGCGGCAGACACCTCCGAGGCGGGACGGATCACGCCGTGAAAAGCGGGAGTGGCAAAACTGCCGGAGGACGGAGTGGAGGGCGTAATGACGCCGGACTCCGGGGCGGGCATGTGCTCACGGAACACCTCCTTGCCGTTGATGTAGGCGATGATGCCGTACTCGAACTTGAGCTGGATCTCGTAAGCCGCCATGTCCGCAACGCCGTTGAACGGCTTGCGGAAGTACTGCGAGCCTCTCGGCTGCATCGTGACAGACTCGGGAACGGCAACATTCCAGTTGGAGTCGTCAAAAGCGGTTTGCGTCCACTCCAAAGCGATTGTGGTTGTAGAGTCGAAAAATCTATACTCCTGCGCCTTGCGAAGGGAATCATGCAGTAGTTCAGCGTGCAGTAGAAAGAGTGCATGGTATTGTTGCAGTCGTGCTGCGCCATATACAGGGGACTGTCCTGGATGCTTTCGTTCCAGACAGTGTAGGAGAAGACGCGGTTCAACGTCGGGACACTCATCACGCGCATCTTGCATTCAAACACGAATGTTGCCACACATTCACACGAAATTGGAATATAGGACTCCATTACAGTAGGATAATGCTGGAACACGCCGAAAACGCAACGCAGTTGCTCCCTCTCTCAAATCAATGCACTCACAGGTCCAGTATACAAAGTATCACCCCTCAGAGAAAGCAATCAACAAAACAGCACCTCTCTTCCCTTCTTCACGAATCCAACAGCACTTTCAAGCAACAACATACCCATTTCATCAACCACGGTATATGCATTCTAGAATGCATAGCACATCACTCATATTCTCTGAAATAGTCTTCAGAAAGAGACAATTGCGCTCCCACAGATTCCCCCACCGACGAATACCCAAATTCTTGGGATTCGTGGTTACTGAGAGAAATGACTAGAAACACCACACACCATTCATTTCACTTGCTTAAAAAGAAAGCAACCCATCAACCAAAACCGCTTCCATTTCTGAACAGTTTCTCTCTCGGCTTGACTATGACTCCATTTGAACACCCCAACAATCCATTTGTACACAATTCTCAGATAGCCAATTTGCCGTTTTGTGATTCATGAG
>JBBPEF010000024.1:17500-32500 GCA_039096365.1 Blastocystis sp. JDR | reverse complement strand
TTAATAGGGAACCACTTTTCCTGCCTATTTTTGACACTGTTTCCACTTTTTGAGCCTATTTCTGTCATTCTACACTTCTATCTATCCTGTGGGTGAAGGGAAGCAGGGTGATGTCCAAAGGATGTGCTGTCACAAACAAGTCCCTTCTCACAACGAACAAACGGGAACAATCAGGACCAAACCGATTGTCTTACATTACGCTCCTATTTCAAACCTTGAGCTAAGTGTGCCACTTAGTCATCAGACACCACACTCCTATCACTTGACGACGTGGCACTGTAGTACACATCCTCCTCACTTGAATCGTCGCTGATAATCACCGTACTGGCTGAATCCTCTTCTGTACTCGCAGAATACACAATCTCTTCACAGTCAACACGCGACGACTCGTCAGCAGACTGCTGCAAATTGCGTCTCTTCTCCATCCAATCCTCTCTGTCCATACTCCTCTTCTTTGACACTTCACTTTCTCCTCCATTCTGTTTGTCACCGACAGCTTCATCACTCGAGGGATCACTTATGTAGATCGTATCACTGCTGGCAACATCACCATCACTGTCACTCGCATCATCATCACCACCACTCTCATCACTGTCACTCTCATTATCATCCCTGTCACTCGCATCACCATCACCACCACTGTCACTCTCATCACTGTCACTCTCATCACCATCACTGTCACTCGCATCACCACCACTCTCATTACCATCACCACCACTCTCATCACCACCACTCTCATCACCATCACCATCACCATCATCACCACCACTCTCATCACTACTCTGACTACTCCACCTTCCACACCTCACAGTCTTCAACATAACACATCCTAACCCTCCAAAGTAAGATGCCATGCTTATTGGAACCGGACACGTCACTACCCTCCTCATCCGATCCGCCATTCGGTCATGAAACAACCACTCCTTCACCCTCCACTGTCGCATACTGCATGTGGCGTTCAGATATCGGCACAGGGCTACTGTACACCCGTAGAAGAAGGCATACAGATCATCATCCACTTCAATCAACTCCTCCTGCAAGAGACTCTCGATTGCACTCCCCTTGTGGTTTGGGAACCTCCTGCTCGGAAAGACCAACGCCTCCTCGTACGCCGAATAGTCACTCTCAATTCCAGCAATCATCAACACCACTCGCTCCACACTCTGAATCACCACGTCATACATGTCCATCAACTCCTCAATCTCAACTCTCATCACCTCTCTCTCCTCCCACCAACACGGACACTCCAGCAAATAGTGAACAGTCGTCTCCATCTCGCTCTTGTCACCACAACATGGACAACCACAATCACTCCAGTGCTTCACTTGAAGCAACTTCTCTCCAGAATAGAAACCATTCACACGAATCTTCAACAGCGTCTGACAACCTCGCCATAACTCCGGCTTGTCATCCCACACATCCTGGTACACCTGACGCATCGGTCCCTTCACCTTCTTGTACGCCGTATAACCACTCACTTCAGGTCCGCTCTCCAAATACGCGTTCCATTCTCCCTCCACCGCCTTACTGATGGTCTCCTTGTCCATGAAATCCCAAAAGGCGTCACTGAGCCTTCTCTTGTTCAGCTCCATCCCCTCCAAACAACCATATTTCTTCATCAAACCGTATCCCCATTTAGCAACCAATTTCAAATAGGTACCCGTATTTTCACCATCCTTGATGGCTCGAATTCTTTCTTCAAGTGGATACCCCCACTGCTTCCAACCCACTTGTAGGCGCCGACCTACCACCAACGACCACACATCGCGAATTCCCAATTCGGCAAACAACACCGAATTCGGCAGGGAATCGCCCTTCCTACCCACAACCACCAATCGCAATCCTTTGATAACTTTCGTTGTCACCATCCCCACCGTCTGCTTGCTATGTCCCCAAATCTCACAACCATACAACGCAACGGGCAACAGCACCTTCTCCAACACACGCATTCGCATACTGCTCGGAATGTGGGGATCCACCAAGAAGGGGTGCATCGCCTTCCTCTGCCTCTTCACTCTCTCCCGCCGCTCCAGCATCATCTCTTTACAATCCAGTGTGCTGGTAAACAGCAAGCCCATGTACATCAGTCGGTCCACCCACGGCAGCACCTCGTTGTTCAAGTAGAGGGGTCGGTCTTCTCTTTTCTTCTCCTTCTTCGCCACTCTCATCACACAACTCTTCCTCCCATTCACAACCATTCCAAACACAGCACCCTTCTCATCCAACTCCCTCAATGCCTTCTTCATCTTCTTCCTCGTCTTGGTACACACGCATACAGTGTCCCCATACAACAAGCACACTCTCTTATCCCCATTCCGCAACGAACTCAACATCGCCATCATGTACAAGTCAAACAGCACCGGACTCAACGGGCATCCCTGACGAAGACCGCCCTTCCACTCATGCGACTCGGACAACTCGCCACACACGCGAACTCGATATCTCGCCGACTCGTACAGACTCCGCACAAACCGAACAACACCCTCCTCCACTCCCACCTTCTTCAACAACTCCATCAACAGGTCCAGCTTCACGTGGTGATAGGCGTCCTTGTAGTTCACCACACACATGTAGCACTTGTCCTTCTCCTTCAGCCACATGGACAGCACCTCCCACGCTGTCATGGCCTGGCTCACGGGGTTGCTCCTCTTTCCAAACCCACCAAACCCCTCGTGAACGCAGCCTTCACACAGCAGCCTTCTCCTCAGCTGCGACACCACGAGTGCACAGGCAATCTGCAGGAGGCACGTCAGCACATGCACATCGCGATAGGACGAAAACAGCATCCGGCTGCCGCCCTTGTACACCGGGACCAAAATTGAGGTGTTCACGGCTTCCGGGATCCTCCCCTCCAGCAACCCCACCACACTGCACCTCAGTGCGATGGCCGCGTCCGTCTCGCCCACGGGGTCCTTCTCCACCAGGGTCTTGTACACCTCAATCGGAATCCCATCCACGCCACACGCCCGTCCTCGCTTCATCCCATTCACCACTCGCTTGATCTCTCCCCACAGAACAGCACTTCGGGACTCGGGCATTCTTGCCGTTTCCATCACACTTGGCACTCCACTCACACAGTCACACTCACATTGTCCATCACACACGGCAGTACCATCGCTCACAACACCATCCATGGACACCTCCACAATCTTCGCCGCATCCTTGCGAGTCGCTCCAGAACGCCTCTCTGCGTGCTTTCGCAGCTCCTCTCCCAGCATCCGTGCCACTCCCAGATCACCGCACGGCTCCAGCGTCACCAACCCATCGAACCACTCATACCACAAGGCACAAAGCGTCCGAACGTCCATTTCAACCCTTCCACTCCGAGGGTCCACCATGCAACTCAAACACACCCTTCCCCCCTTCCCAAGCTTCGTTGCAATCCACTTCCACAGGTTCTTCGACTCGCTCCCCAACATCACTCCAATGCCCCTCTTCAACATCTTCAACTTCTCCACCTCACGGTACTGATGCAGCGACGCTCTTGCAACCTTCATTGCCACTGCCGCCTCCTCGGCCCGCTTTCCATCCAACTCCCCATCGATCACTCTTCGCCGCAGACTCCTCGCCTTCTTCAACTCCTTCTCCAGTGCATGAGGCAGTCTCTTCTTCCTCTTCTTTCGCATACGGAACAACGGGTCAAGCAACTTCTCTCTCACAACCTCCACAAACTGCTCGCCATCCTTCTTCCCCTCTTCCACAAACGCATGGAACTCTTCATCCCGCAAGTAGTCGCCAAACATCGCTTCAACCGCCTTCCGACTCACTCTGGGGGATACCCCTCTCCTCTCCTCACTCCATCCAATCAACTCCGTGACAATCCCATTATGGTCGGAACCCATGTCCATCAACCCCACACTTCCCCACTTCAATCCACTCCCCTGATACACCAATACATAGTCCACAACGGTGCGTCTACCCCCCTGGTGGTAAGTGCACCATCCCTCCGGCAACTTCGCAGGAGTCAGCGGAAGAACACATCTCCGAATCCACTTCCCCATCTCATCCACCGTCATGTTGAAGTCGCCCATCACCACCAAGTCGTCCTCCGGGTGACGCTCGCACAAGTACTTCACCCTCTTCACGACACTTCTCAACACGCGTCCCCGGGATGGCACATTCCGTGTGGGCACATACACATTCCCCACCACCATCCTCCTCCGTCCATTCTTCACACTCAACCAAATCTCATTGTGTGTGGGCTTGCTCAACACTTGGGGCTGAAGCTCCCTCTTCACCAGGGTCGCCATACCCCTCACACCACCACCCAGCACACCGGGCCTGGATTCCACCACCACAAAGACATCACTCACCCAGGCATCCATCCATCGCTTTCGCCGGGTTTCCTGCACACAGCACACATCCAGCCCTTTCTCCACACACACTCTCTCAATCAACTCCACACCGTTACGTGCTGTACACACGTTGCACGTTCCAAACATCCACACACAGCGGGGCACCTCACACTCCACTCGCCTCCACGGCTTTGAGGGTCTTGGCGTCCACCGGACCACCCGGAACCCATGTCGCCGTCCCAGCGATTCCAACCTCTCCAGCACTTCCTCCCGCATACTCTGCACACTACTTACCTCAAAGCAGCGATCCCTCCCGATCAGCTGCAATCTCCGCACCTTCGGCTTGCCTTCCACCTCTACATCCCAGCCCGCTTCCAGCAGAAGGTCGTACACCATCCAGCCACGGAGATACCCAATTCCGAAGATTCGTAGACAAGTGACGTCACCACGAAATTCACGTTGGGAATGGGTCCCACGCAAAGACCCCGATGCGTCCGCACCGCGTCGAGTGAGGGAAGGAATTGCACGAACATGGTTTAGGGAACCGATGTTCTCAGATCGTCCAACCCGATTGCAAGCAATTGGGATGTCAGAATCGTGAGAATCATGCGATTTGGGTTGATGTTGTACCAATTCCGACTCACCGTCAGCGAGCGACAAACACATGCGAGGACCTTCACGTGGGCAATTCCCTCTGCAAAATCCATGGGTTTCCATCAACTTTGCCACGCAAAGAATGGCAATTGCTCTTGGCAATTGCCCGCCACGTACAGTAGTTCCCTTGATAATTCTGTTCACTCTACATCTTGTGTTCCATCGCATTCTTTGCAGCGCATAACCATTCGATTCGTACTCTTTATTGACAAATGGAATGGGCAATGAAGGATCTCCAGAATGGATGGTAAAGACCGCTGGAACTCTTCTAGGTAAACATCGCGATTGAATCCCGTGGCCGGACGCCTTCGTTTTTTGCCCGTTTGCTTCCATCACAATGCAGAATCAAATGCGCGCATTTCCAGCTTTCCGACGGAATTGCTCCGATTAGCGATCGCAGATGGCAACGTGAACCCAAGCAATGTGCTTCTGGACCTACACTCATTCGCGCTGCAATTTCATTCCGATGACGTCATGGAGCAGAAGACTGAATGGTGTTGAAATCGCAACAGAGAGATGTCCTGTTTGTTCTAAACAACCCTGTGGTGATAGAGAGTGGATGTACATCATGATCGCTGATGAGCGTTTTGAGTGGAATCACACTGAAAGTGCATTGTAGAAGAGGAGAGAATGATTGCTGGAGTGAGAAAAAGAGAAGTGTGTCAATGACGATGGCTGTGAAGAAAGAGTGTGGAATGAATAGAGAATGAAGAATAATAGGGAACGTGAGCTGGGTTTAGACCGTCGTGAGACAGGTTAGTTTTACCCTACTGATGAAGCGATTATCGTAACAGTAATCTAACTTAGTACGAGAGGAACCGTTAGTTGCACCCTTCATGAATGGACTTAGTTGAGTAGCTAGTGGTCCGAACGGGCGGTGCTTTGGCGTAGGGTTGAAAGCCTCTAAACCTGGAGCCTAGCTGAAGTCATACGATGATTCCCTTGCAAAAGGGAGGCAGTGATGATTTGAGGAAGAATACGTGGTTCTTTGGAATCATGGAGACCTATGAGTAGAATAGTGAATCAAATGGCACTGTCTGGGCGATCGTTTGCAGACGACTTATCATTTCCCAAGGATTGTACGTGTTCGAGTTGGCTCTGTCCAACGAGGAATTGAGATTTAGCTTGGTGAATGGATCGAAATGGGTATTCCTAGCCCTAACCCTCACACATATGCTTATCTCGGCTAAGGAAAATAGAAGGTGTGGTGTTAGCGTAGTGTAATGTGGAACGGATTGGGTGGGAAGTGGGTGAATGGAGGGGAGGTGGGTGAAGTGGGGGGATTTGAGGGTTGGATGAGTGGCGTTTCATGGGACATGAGGTGAAATGGGTGGGATACTTGGGGTGTCTAACTTGGCGAGTTATTCATTTTGAGATGGGTTCTTGTTTTGGGTGGAGAGTCGCTGAGAGGACTTATACTTGAAGGGAAGACTGAATGAGTGGGCTAGAGCAAGGATTTGAGTTGAACGATGAGGTGAAATGGGTGGGATACTTGGGGTGTCTAGAATGATGAGACAATCATTTTGAGATGGCTTTGTGAAAGTGCTTGGGTGTCGCTGAGAGGACTTATACTTGAAGGGAAGACTGAATGGGTGGGCTAGAGCAAGGATTTGAGTTGAGCGATGAGGTGAAATGAGTGGGATACTTGGGGTGTCTAGAATGATGAGACAATCATTTTGAGATGGCTTTGTGAAAGTGCTTGGGTGTCGCTGAGAGGACTTATACTTGAAGGGAAGACTGAATGGGTGGGCTAGAGCAAGGATTTGAGTTGGGCGATGACACCAAATGGGTGGGATACTTGGGGTGTCTAGAATGATGAGACAATCATTTTGAGATGGCTTTGTACTTTTGCTTGGGTGTCGCTGAGAGGACTTATACTTGAAGGGAAGACTGAATGGGTGGGCTAGAGCAAGGATTTGAGTTGAACGATGAGGTGAAATGGGTGGGATACTTGGGGTGTCTAGAATGATGAGACAATCATTTTGAGATGGCTTTGTGAAAGTGCTTGGGTGTCGCTGAGAGGACTTATACTTGAAGGGAAGACTGAATGGGTGGGCTAGAGCAAGGATTTGAGTTGGGCGATGAGGTGAAATGGGTGGGATACTTGGGGTGTCTAGAATGATGAGACAATCATTTTGAGATGGCTTTGTGAAAGTGCTTGGGTGTCGCTGAGAGGACTTATACTTGAAGGGAAGACTGAATGGGTGGGCTAGAGCAAGGATTTGAGTTGAGCGATGAGGTGAAATGGGTGGGATACTTGGGGTGTCTAGAATGATGAGACAATCATTTTGAGATGGCTTTGTGAAAGTGCTTGGGTGTCGCTGAGAGGACTTATACTTGAAGGGAAGACTGAATGGGTGGGCTAGAGCAAGGATTTGAGTTGGTATGTGAAGTGAAATGGGTGGGATACTTGGGGTGTCTAGAATGATGAGACAATCATTCTGAGATGGCTTTGTGAAAGTGCTTGGGTGTCGCTGAGAGGACTTATACTGTGAGACAACACAGTGAGTGTGGGCTAGAGCAAGGATTTGAAGTGACCGATGACACCAAATGGGTGGGATGATTGGGGCGACATAACTTGGTGAAACATTCATTTTGAGATGGGTTTGTACTTTTAGGTGGAGAGTCGCTGAGAGGAGATGGGCTGTGTGCTGCGAGGACGAAGCAAAGCCTTGGGTGTGGAAGGCCATCTGAGGCAAGTAGGGATCCAAGGGTATGGAAGGCTACCCTATGGATACCCTATGGGATACCATGTGGAGTACCATGTGGAGTACCCTATGGGGTACATTGTGGAGACCTAGGAACCCTAGGGGGTACCCTCAGAACCCCTGGATCCTCGAGAGAGACTCAAGAGAGACTCAAGAGAGACTCAAGACAGTCTCAAGACAGTCTCAAGACAGTCTCAAGACAGTCTCCACAACTCCCAAAACATGGATCCCAAAGAGCGAGAAGAGTGAGATGAGATCGGAACCATCTCACAGGAATAGCAGCAAGAGCAGCAGCAACAAGAGAAAGAGCGACACGAAAGGAGAGGGTGGGAAGTGAGCTAGGGCATGAGGATGGAGTGAAAGAGGAAGGCCTTTCTCTCCGACTCATGAGTGTGTGGAGTGTGATCCTTTGGGATCCATTGGGAACCATTGGGAACCCCTGGGTGTGGAAGGCCATCTGAGGGAAGTGTCATGTCACGTGACATGTCCGAATGCATGGAATCAAGTGAGTAACCATGAAGACATGACATGACATCACACAACCACACACCATCACACCTCTCCAGAGCGGCCCTGCGGGGCCTGCGGAACCATCCACCATTACTCTTATTACTAATACAACCCTCTCTGAACAGCTCTGACGAGCTGTCAGCAGCTCTAACAAAGCTGTCAGCAGCTCTCAGGAACTGTCAGAAAGGGTCCAGACCGCCCCTGACGGGGCAGTCTGCACAGAGGAATGACGACTCCCCTGTCATTCCCCTTTCTTTCCCTGCTGAGTCCATGGAAGGCTGGACTCACTCCTTCTCTTCTCCCTTCATGCTTCATGGAAGGAGACTGCCTAGTCGAAGCGTGCGTTCTTGCGTCAACACGCGAACAATGGAGTGTGGCGGGGGTTGCGATGGTGTTCGGGTAGAAGGCTGATGGCATGCTCACCCTGACGGGTGGGACATACCCTCACTGAAGTGAGGGTGGTGGGTGAAAGGGTCACCTTCACGCATGCGTCTGTCTTCTATCGGATCTGTCTTCTCCGTTTTCTGGAGCGTCCTGCGGACGGCTAGAAGGAGAAGAAAGAGAAAACAAACACCTCTCAATCCTCAAAACACTGTATTGTACTAGGCTATCTCCTCCTTGTATAGGCCTAAGGCCATGAGGCATGGGAAGGGGGAGAAAGAGAAGAGAGAAGGGAAAGAAAGGAGAGAGGAGGAGAAGAGGGGAGAAAAAGGGACTTGAAAACCCCATTGGGGTTACGGGGGTACTATAAGAGCGTGCGCAGGGCGCGCATGCGCGACCAAGCACGCCCCGCGATTTGGCGCCGCCTTAGCGAGGCGAAGCCGAGGCGAAGCCGAGGCGCCGCCTCGCTTAGAGCGGCAGTGCCAAATCGCCTGTTCAGGCCGCGACCCAAAATGAAAGAGCGCACGGTCCTCTCTCTCCTGTCCAAATTTGAAGCCTCTAGCTCGCTTCCTCATCGAGATATTCGCGTTTGAAATTAACTGATCCACTTGAGGAGAGGGTCATTTTTGACTCAAGGGAGATGGAATTATGGGTGACTAGGAGTGGTCAGTTGAGTTGGGTTGGATGCCTAATGGTGAATAATGGATGTTGGGATGATGGCATGACATGTCATGAGATGTCATGTGATGATGCATCATGCATGCATCATGCAACATGCATGTCCATGACATGTCCATGACACTTGCAACATGATGAGAGATCACTGAAGAATGACATGACTCCGAATCGAGGCAAAATGCACATAACTGAGAAAGATACGCTCAAGATACGCCTCGATTTCTGACACAACCAACCATGCAACATTGTGTTGCACATGTGCGTTCAAGAGTACTCCCTTAGGAGAGTAAGTGGGTGAAAGGGCGAAGCAGAAACACAAAGGAACACAAGGAACACAATTGGAAACACATCCTTTTTCACCTCCTCAGCCCTCCTTATGAGTCCCAAACAGGTCCGTTGGAAGTGAAATGATGTCAGCTAACATCACCCTCCATATGGCTTCATGGCAACAAGTGATTGCCGAAATCGTGATCTGCGATTACCCCCATCTCTCAAAACTAAGTAGAGAATTGAACAGATCTCAAAAGGCCGCATCTGAAAATGGTGCATATGTCGGGGTTTCAGCAAACACGAAGCCAAACCCAGTTCGCAAAGTAGCAAATTGATCAAAGTGACGAACTGTAGGAGTCTAGGTAGTTACCAACGAACCTTCAACTTGTCAATTAGGTTGGACACTTCCCATGACTTGGCAATCTAAGGGTGTAGAGTTGTAACACTAGGTAGGGGGAGGTTGGGGCTGAAAGGGGGTGAGGATCGAAAGTGAAAGTCGAGACATGCTGTGCATCATGCAATCGCGACTTCCACCGATCCCTTAGAAGTGATGTTGGTTGGAAAGGGCTCAAAGAGGAGAATTGAATGGTGTGTGTTTGGGGCGAATGGGAGGAGTTTCGTGAATGGAAAAGGAGCAAAGAATGTTTTGAAGTGGGAGCGAGAAGCCGTGCAATTGGCCTTGCTGAAAGGGTTAGGGTTGAAGGCTGTGTAATGCAATGCACTGCACTGTGAACTTGTCAAAGTAGTCAACGGTAACTTGTCAAAATGAATGACAACCCCCCAAACCTTATGGGACATAGGGTCAGAACGGAAGATG
The DNA here is from genome assembly GCA_039096365.1 of Blastocystis sp. JDR. Taxonomy (NCBI): domain Eukaryota; class Bigyra; order Opalinata; family Blastocystidae; genus Blastocystis; species Blastocystis sp. JDR. The sequence goes on along the minus strand of JBBPEF010000024.1, from coordinate 22,187 downwards.
GAATCATTGGGGCATCCCTCAGGAGAGTAGCCATAGGAGGCTCCAATGTCCACAAACCTTGCTTCCCTCCTCAAGTACTGAGTGGGTAGTATGGAAAGATTGCGAATTTTTGAAAAATGAAAAGTGTGAAAAGGGTTTCATGGAAAGGAAGAGGGAGTTGTCCTCAGTAGAATTTGAAAGGGTGAATGACAAGAGTTGTCCTCAGTTGGAATTTGAAAGGGTTTTGAATTTGGAGAGGGTCGAGTTTTGGGGTGAGGTCCTATGGGAGGGTCCAATGTCCACCAACCTTGCTTCCCTCCTCAGGTACTGAGTGGGTAGTATGGAAAGGGAGTTTGTGAAAAATTTGAAAATCACAAAGTCCCAAAAGAACTAGTTAGTAAGTAAGAGGAACATAAGTGTAGCACGGATTTAAGAGGGCATTCAATTCTGAGAGGGTCGACCCAAAGTCAATTTGTATGGAACCCTCCAATGGACCACCAACCTTGCTTCCCTCCTCATGTACTGAGTGGGTCCATACAAAATAATGGTGCACAAAATATTAACCCCTATCAAAACTCTAATAAGTAGAAAGAGGAACATAAGTGTAATGTGAATTTGAAAGGGTTTTGAATTCTGACCACCTCGACCCAAAGTCACTTACCATAGGACCCTCCAATGAACCACCAACCTTGCTTCCCTCCTCATGTACTGACTGGGTCCATACAAAATAATGGTGCACAAAATATTAACCCCTATCAAAACCTAGTTAATAAGAAAGAGGAACATAAGTGTAATGTGAATTTGAAAGGGTTTTGAATTCTGACCACCCCGACCCAAAGTCATTTCCTATAGTACCCTTCCAATGGACCACCAACCTTGCTTCCCTCCTCATGTACTGAGTGGGTCCATACAAAATAATGGTGCACAAAATATTAACCCCTATCAAAACCTAGTTAATAAGAAAGAGGAACATAAGCCTAATGTAAATTCCAAGCCTCAGTCCATTCTGACCACATCACCCCAAAGTCACTTACCATAGGACCCTCCAATGACCCTCAACCTTGCTTCCCATCACGATCCTTGGACACTGACTCGACCTACCCTAAGATGTCGAAAGTGTAAAATTTTCAACCCCCCTCAAAACTCGAATAAGTAGAAAGAGGAACTTAAGACTAATGTACATTCCAACGCTCATTCCATTCTGACAACCTCGACCCAAAGTGACTTACCGTAGGACCCATCAGTACCCTCCAACCTTGCTTCCCTCCTCAGTCCCTAGACTTCCCACCAGTTGTACCATGGGAAGTGTAAAAATTTCAAAAACTAAACCCCCAAAAATATTCTATGGGAAGAAAGACCAACATAAGGGTAGCACGAATTCGGAATATGAAAAGATTTGGAGAGGGTCGAGGTCTGGCGAAAAATTGTCGGGATGAAAATTTTGGCTGGGAGGTCAAGGGACCCTCGATCAAGTGTCAGAAAAGGTTGGGGAACATAAGGGAGTCCATAGTAAAGAAATTGAAGAAAAAGTAAAAATGCCACAAAAGTAGGCCCACCCCCCAAATTATACTATGAGGAGGACATGTCTGGCGACGGTTAGTATGGGGTGGTCCAGTGACCGAGGAGGGAAGCAAGGTTGACCGTTTGACAGAGAGTCCAATGCAAAATGACTTGTTGTGAAATTGAATGGAAAGTGGTTATTTGAGGTCGGTAATACGATTTAAAGGCTATTTTCCTTCCGAGAATTCGATTTCATGAAATAGTCGAAGCGAGTGTGTGGGTAACATGTGTGTGGGTAGTGGGTGTGAGTAGGCTATGGGTTGGTGGTGAGTAGTGGTTGGAGTGGTAGGGTGAGTCGGGTGGACCACTTTAGCTAGTATGAACTAGTAATTTGTAGTTTGCAAGCATTCAGTATTCAGGCAGTAATGCGTGGTGTGGTTACTTGAGTGCTCAATAGGATGGTATGGTGATTGGTATGGTATGCGTATTGGGTATGTGTGTGGTGAGTGGTGGTTGGAGTGGTAGTGTGAGTAGGGTTCACCACTTCAAGTACTATAAGTCATGCATGTGCTTGGTACAAGTATTGTATGAGTCATTGTATTGTCTTATAGTCTTCAGTAGAGTAGTTGGTTGTGCTGGTGGATTGTGGGTATTGGGTTTGTGTGGTATGTATGTTGGTTGTGGTGTGGGTGTGATTGGGGTGAGCACTGCAGTCAGTGTATGTGTCATGTGAGTTCAGTGTCCATCGTTCATAGGGGTCTCATGGAAGTGAGGCGTGGTAAGTACTCTATATACTATGGATTGGAATTGGGTTCAAAGAGGGTGAGTAGTTGGAGAGGAGTAGTATCTACCAAAGGTAACAACTCGAAAGTCAATGGATCATGAATGGGGTAAGTCATTGGGCATGTGAAGTGGTTGGTACTGGTAGTGTGAATAGTAAGGGTGTGAAGTGGTATTGGGTGTACTACCCGAGAAGGGAGTACAAGTGAATGGAAAGGCGAGAGAGACCAATTCTCCTCCAACAGAAGTGGGAGCTCTGTTTGGATACGAATCTGGTTGATCCTGCCAGTAGTCATACGCTCGTCTCAAAGATTAAGCCATGCATGTGTAAGTGTAAATTGTTAAGTTTGGAACTGCGAATGGCTCATTATATCAGTTATAGTTTATTTGGTGAAGTGTACTACTTGGATAACCGTAGTAATTCTAGGGCTAATACATGAGAAAGTCCTCTGGTGAGGTGTGTTTATTAGAATGAAAACCATATGCTTCGGCATGATAGTGAGTAATAGTAACCTATCGTATCGCATGCTTAATGTAGCGATGAGTCTTTCAAGTTTCTGCCCTATCAGCTTTCGATGGTAGTATATGGGCCTACCATGGCAGTAACGGGTAACGAAGAATTTGGGTTCGATTTCGGAGAGGGAGCCTGAGAGATGGCTACCACATCCAAGGAAGGCAGCAGGCGCGTAAATTACCCAATCCTGACACAGGGAGGTAGTGACAATAAATCACAATGCGGGACTATCAGTCTTGCAATTGGATTGAGAACAATGTACAACTCTTATCGATAAGCCATTGGAGGGCAAGTCTGGTGCCAGCAGCCGCGGTAATTCCAGCTCCAATAGCGTATATTAACGTTGTTGCAGTTAAAAAGCTCGTAGTTGAAGTGTGGGTGATCGCTGTTGTGAGACTTCGGTCTCTCGACAGTAAGTCACCCCCTTCCAGTATCCAGTAGTGGGTATTCAGTTACTTACTATTGTGTGTTGGTCGTTTACTGTGAGAAAATTAGAGTGTTCAAAGCAGGCGTTTGCTTGAATAGATTAGCATGGAATAATAATTGAAGGCTTTCGTGTTCGATTTGATTGGTTTGTTCATGGAAGCAAGGTTAAAAGGAACAGTTGGGGGTATTCATATTCACTAGTTAGAGGTGAAATTCTCGGATTTATGGAAGATGAACAAGTGCGAAAGCATTTACCAAGGAAATTGGTAATCGGTTCTAACGATGGTTGAAGATTGGCTGTGAGTAACAGCTGAAAGGGAAGAGTGGAATGAATTGGGTGGGTGCCAAATTCATCTCTATGAAGTCGGCGTTTTACAAAGACGCAAACCCTAATCTCAAATCAAGTAAGAAGACCTGCTGAATTGAAGCATCTAACTAAGCAGAGGAAAAGAAAATAACAATGATTCCCTTAGTAACGGCGAGTGAAGTGGGAGAAGCCCAAGCCAAAATCACTGTAAAGTGAGTTGTAGTGTGAAGACTGGTGTGAAGGTGAAGAAGCATCGAATTTGATTGGAAAGTCAAGTCGTAGAAGGTGAAAACCCTGTGCGATGCCTTACTCATCAAAACAACACCAGTTCGTGGAGTCGAGTTGTTTGGGATTGCAACTCGAAGTTGGTGGTAAACATCATCAAAGGCTAAATAGTGTCAAGAGACCGATAGCGAACAAGTACCGTGAGGGAAAGATGAAAAGAACTTTGAAAAAAGAGTGAAATAGTACTTGAAATCGTGGTTAGGTTAAGCGCAGAGGCTGAGTGGTATTGTAGAACTTGTGTCCTTTACAGTTGTGAAGGGTTTAAGTTGTATGATAGGTGTATGGGGTGTTTACTTACCCAAATCATTGGGTGAGTGAGCACCCCACACACAAAATCAACCTCTTCGTCCCGTCTTGAAACACGGACCAAGGAGTCTATCATGGATGCGAGTACGTTGGTGCCAAACCAAAGTGCGTAATGAAAGTAAATCGTGTGATCATTGAGAGATGCGCAACATGTGCCGATCTGGATTCTGTGAAGAAAGATTCGAGTAATAGCATTTATGGTGGGACCCGAAAGATGGTGAACTATGCCTGAATAGGACGAAGCCAGGGGAAACTCTGGTGGAGGTTCGAGTGGATTCTAACGTGCAAATTGATCTTTAAATTTGGGTATAGGGGCGAAAGACTAATCGAACCATCTAGTAGCTGGTTCCTTCCGAAATTTCCCTCAGGATAGCTGCAACTTATGAAATAGTTTTATGAGGTAAAGCGAATGATTAGAGGCTTCGGGAATGTACTATTCTTGACCTATTCTCAAACTTTAAATGGGTAAGAAGCAGTTGATGTTTAGTTAATCAGCTGTGATGAATATGAGTTGCAAGTGGGCCATTCCGGGTAAGCTGGACTGGCGATGCGGGATCAACCGAACGCTATGGTACGGCGCCTGATTATTC
>JBBPEF010000024.1:0-15000 GCA_039096365.1 Blastocystis sp. JDR | reverse complement strand
TCCACACCTCACAGTCTTCAACATAACACATCCTAACCCTCCAAAGTAAGATGCCATGCTTATTGGAACCGGACACGTCACTACCCTCCTCATCCGATCCGCCATTCGGTCATGAAACAACCACTCCTTCACCCTCCACTGTCGCATACTGCATGTGGCGTTCAGATATCGGCACAGGGCTACTGTACACCCGTAGAAGAAGGCATACAGATCATCATCCACTTCAATCAACTCCTCCTGCAAGAGACTCTCGATTGCACTCCCCTTGTGGTTTGGGAACCTCCTGCTCGGAAAGACCAACGCCTCCTCGTACGCCGAATAGTCACTCTCAATTCCAGCAATCATCAACACCACTCGCTCCACACTCTGAATCACCACGTCATACATGTCCATCAACTCCTCAATCTCAACTCTCATCACCTCTCTCTCCTCCCACCAACACGGACACTCCAGCAAATAGTGAACAGTCGTCTCCATCTCGCTCTTGTCACCACAACATGGACAACCACAATCACTCCAGTGCTTCACTTGAAGCAACTTCTCTCCAGAATAGAAACCATTCACACGAATCTTCAACAGCGTCTGACAACCTCGCCATAACTCCGGCTTGTCATCCCACACATCCTGGTACACCTGACGCATCGGTCCCTTCACCTTCTTGTACGCCGTATAACCACTCACTTCAGGTCCGCTCTCCAAATACGCGTTCCATTCTCCCTCCACCGCCTTACTGATGGTCTCCTTGTCCATGAAATCCCAAAAGGCGTCACTGAGCCTTCTCTTGTTCAGCTCCATCCCCTCCAAACAACCATATTTCTTCATCAAACCGTATCCCCATTTAGCAACCAATTTCAAATAGGTACCCGTATTTTCACCATCCTTGATGGCTCGAATTCTTTCTTCAAGTGGATACCCCCACTGCTTCCAACCCACTTGTAGGCGCCGACCTACCACCAACGACCACACATCGCGAATTCCCAATTCGGCAAACAACACCGAATTCGGCAGGGAATCGCCCTTCCTACCCACAACCACCAATCGCAATCCTTTGATAACTTTCGTTGTCACCATCCCCACCGTCTGCTTGCTATGTCCCCAAATCTCACAACCATACAACGCAACGGGCAACAGCACCTTCTCCAACACACGCATTCGCATACTGCTCGGAATGTGGGGATCCACCAAGAAGGGGTGCATCGCCTTCCTCTGCCTCTTCACTCTCTCCCGCCGCTCCAGCATCATCTCTTTACAATCCAGTGTGCTGGTAAACAGCAAGCCCATGTACATCAGTCGGTCCACCCACGGCAGCACCTCGTTGTTCAAGTAGAGGGGTCGGTCTTCTCTTTTCTTCTCCTTCTTCGCCACTCTCATCACACAACTCTTCCTCCCATTCACAACCATTCCAAACACAGCACCCTTCTCATCCAACTCCCTCAATGCCTTCTTCATCTTCTTCCTCGTCTTGGTACACACGCATACAGTGTCCCCATACAACAAGCACACTCTCTTATCCCCATTCCGCAACGAACTCAACATCGCCATCATGTACAAGTCAAACAGCACCGGACTCAACGGGCATCCCTGACGAAGACCGCCCTTCCACTCATGCGACTCGGACAACTCGCCACACACGCGAACTCGATATCTCGCCGACTCGTACAGACTCCGCACAAACCGAACAACACCCTCCTCCACTCCCACCTTCTTCAACAACTCCATCAACAGGTCCAGCTTCACGTGGTGATAGGCGTCCTTGTAGTTCACCACACACATGTAGCACTTGTCCTTCTCCTTCAGCCACATGGACAGCACCTCCCACGCTGTCATGGCCTGGCTCACGGGGTTGCTCCTCTTTCCAAACCCACCAAACCCCTCGTGAACGCAGCCTTCACACAGCAGCCTTCTCCTCAGCTGCGACACCACGAGTGCACAGGCAATCTGCAGGAGGCACGTCAGCACATGCACATCGCGATAGGACGAAAACAGCATCCGGCTGCCGCCCTTGTACACCGGGACCAAAATTGAGGTGTTCACGGCTTCCGGGATCCTCCCCTCCAGCAACCCCACCACACTGCACCTCAGTGCGATGGCCGCGTCCGTCTCGCCCACGGGGTCCTTCTCCACCAGGGTCTTGTACACCTCAATCGGAATCCCATCCACGCCACACGCCCGTCCTCGCTTCATCCCATTCACCACTCGCTTGATCTCTCCCCACAGAACAGCACTTCGGGACTCGGGCATTCTTGCCGTTTCCATCACACTTGGCACTCCACTCACACAGTCACACTCACATTGTCCATCACACACGGCAGTACCATCGCTCACAACACCATCCATGGACACCTCCACAATCTTCGCCGCATCCTTGCGAGTCGCTCCAGAACGCCTCTCTGCGTGCTTTCGCAGCTCCTCTCCCAGCATCCGTGCCACTCCCAGATCACCGCACGGCTCCAGCGTCACCAACCCATCGAACCACTCATACCACAAGGCACAAAGCGTCCGAACGTCCATTTCAACCCTTCCACTCCGAGGGTCCACCATGCAACTCAAACACACCCTTCCCCCCTTCCCAAGCTTCGTTGCAATCCACTTCCACAGGTTCTTCGACTCGCTCCCCAACATCACTCCAATGCCCCTCTTCAACATCTTCAACTTCTCCACCTCACGGTACTGATGCAGCGACGCTCTTGCAACCTTCATTGCCACTGCCGCCTCCTCGGCCCGCTTTCCATCCAACTCCCCATCGATCACTCTTCGCCGCAGACTCCTCGCCTTCTTCAACTCCTTCTCCAGTGCATGAGGCAGTCTCTTCTTCCTCTTCTTTCGCATACGGAACAACGGGTCAAGCAACTTCTCTCTCACAACCTCCACAAACTGCTCGCCATCCTTCTTCCCCTCTTCCACAAACGCATGGAACTCTTCATCCCGCAAGTAGTCGCCAAACATCGCTTCAACCGCCTTCCGACTCACTCTGGGGGATACCCCTCTCCTCTCCTCACTCCATCCAATCAACTCCGTGACAATCCCATTATGGTCGGAACCCATGTCCATCAACCCCACACTTCCCCACTTCAATCCACTCCCCTGATACACCAATACATAGTCCACAACGGTGCGTCTACCCCCCTGGTGGTAAGTGCACCATCCCTCCGGCAACTTCGCAGGAGTCAGCGGAAGAACACATCTCCGAATCCACTTCCCCATCTCATCCACCGTCATGTTGAAGTCGCCCATCACCACCAAGTCGTCCTCCGGGTGACGCTCGCACAAGTACTTCACCCTCTTCACGACACTTCTCAACACGCGTCCCCGGGATGGCACATTCCGTGTGGGCACATACACATTCCCCACCACCATCCTCCTCCGTCCATTCTTCACACTCAACCAAATCTCATTGTGTGTGGGCTTGCTCAACACTTGGGGCTGAAGCTCCCTCTTCACCAGGGTCGCCATACCCCTCACACCACCACCCAGCACACCGGGCCTGGATTCCACCACCACAAAGACATCACTCACCCAGGCATCCATCCATCGCTTTCGCCGGGTTTCCTGCACACAGCACACATCCAGCCCTTTCTCCACACACACTCTCTCAATCAACTCCACACCGTTACGTGCTGTACACACGTTGCACGTTCCAAACATCCACACACAGCGGGGCACCTCACACTCCACTCGCCTCCACGGCTTTGAGGGTCTTGGCGTCCACCGGACCACCCGGAACCCATGTCGCCGTCCCAGCGATTCCAACCTCTCCAGCACTTCCTCCCGCATACTCTGCACACTACTTACCTCAAAGCAGCGATCCCTCCCGATCAGCTGCAATCTCCGCACCTTCGGCTTGCCTTCCACCTCTACATCCCAGCCCGCTTCCAGCAGAAGGTCGTACACCATCCAGCCACGGAGATACCCAATTCCGAAGATTCGTAGACAAGTGACGTCACCACGAAATTCACGTTGGGAATGGGTCCCACGCAAAGACCCCGATGCGTCCGCACCGCGTCGAGTGAGGGAAGGAATTGCACGAACATGGTTTAGGGAACCGATGTTCTCAGATCGTCCAACCCGATTGCAAGCAATTGGGATGTCAGAATCGTGAGAATCATGCGATTTGGGTTGATGTTGTACCAATTCCGACTCACCGTCAGCGAGCGACAAACACATGCGAGGACCTTCACGTGGGCAATTCCCTCTGCAAAATCCATGGGTTTCCATCAACTTTGCCACGCAAAGAATGGCAATTGCTCTTGGCAATTGCCCGCCACGTACAGTAGTTCCCTTGATAATTCTGTTCACTCTACATCTTGTGTTCCATCGCATTCTTTGCAGCGCATAACCATTCGATTCGTACTCTTTATTGACAAATGGAATGGGCAATGAAGGATCTCCAGAATGGATGGTAAAGACCGCTGGAACTCTTCTAGGTAAACATCGCGATTGAATCCCGTGGCCGGACGCCTTCGTTTTTTGCCCGTTTGCTTCCATCACAATGCAGAATCAAATGCGCGCATTTCCAGCTTTCCGACGGAATTGCTCCGATTAGCGATCGCAGATGGCAACGTGAACCCAAGCAATGTGCTTCTGGACCTACACTCATTCGCGCTGCAATTTCATTCCGATGACGTCATGGAGCAGAAGACTGAATGGTGTTGAAATCGCAACAGAGAGATGTCCTGTTTGTTCTAAACAACCCTGTGGTGATAGAGAGTGGATGTACATCATGATCGCTGATGAGCGTTTTGAGTGGAATCACACTGAAAGTGCATTGTAGAAGAGGAGAGAATGATTGCTGGAGTGAGAAAAAGAGAAGTGTGTCAATGACGATGGCTGTGAAGAAAGAGTGTGGAATGAATAGAGAATGAAGAATAATAGGGAACGTGAGCTGGGTTTAGACCGTCGTGAGACAGGTTAGTTTTACCCTACTGATGAAGCGATTATCGTAACAGTAATCTAACTTAGTACGAGAGGAACCGTTAGTTGCACCCTTCATGAATGGACTTAGTTGAGTAGCTAGTGGTCCGAACGGGCGGTGCTTTGGCGTAGGGTTGAAAGCCTCTAAACCTGGAGCCTAGCTGAAGTCATACGATGATTCCCTTGCAAAAGGGAGGCAGTGATGATTTGAGGAAGAATACGTGGTTCTTTGGAATCATGGAGACCTATGAGTAGAACAATAAATCAAATGGCACTGTCTGGGCGATCGTTTGCAGACGACTTATCATTTCCCAAGGATTGTACGTGTTCGAGTTGGCTCTGTCCAACGAGGAATTGAGATTTAGCTTGGTGAATGGATCGAAATGGGTATTCCTAGCCCTAACCCTCACACAAGTGCTTATCTCGGCTAAGGAAAATAGAAGGTGTGGTGTTAGCGTAGTGTAATGTGGAACGGATTGGGTGGGAAGTGGGTGAATGGAGGGGAGGTGGGTGAAGTGGGGGGATTTGAGGGTTGGATGAGTGGCGTTTCATGGGACATGAGGTGAAATGGGTGGGATACTTGGGGTGTCTAACTTTGCGAGTTATTCATTCTGAGATGGCTTTGTACTTTTGCTTGGGTGTCGCTGAGAGGACTTATACTTGAAGGGAAGACTGAATGGGTGGGCTAGAGCAAGGATTTGAGTTGGGCGATGATGTGAAATGGGTGGGATACTTGGGGTGTCTAGAATGATGAGACAATCATTTTGAGATGGCTTTGTGAAAGTGCTTGGGTGTCGCTGAGAGGACTTATACTTGAAGGGAAGACTGAATGGGTGGGCTAGAGCAAGGATTTGAGTTGGGCGATGAGGTGAAATGGGTGGGATACTTGGGGTGTCTAGAATGATGAGACAATCATTTTGAGATGGCTTTGTGAAAGTGCTTGGGTGTCGCTGAGAGGACTTATACTTGAAGGGAAGACTGAATGGGTGGGCTAGAGCAAGGATTTGAGTTGGTATGTGAAGTGAAATGGGTGGGATACTTGGGGTGTCTAGAATGATGAGACAATCATTTTGAGATGGCTTTGTACTTTTGCTTGGGTGTCGCTGAGAGGACTTATACTTGAAGGGAAGACTGAATGGGTGGGCTAGAGCAAGGATTTGAGTTGGGCGATGAGGTGAAATGGGTGGGATACTTGGGGTGTCTAGAATGATGAGACAATCATTTTGAGATGGCTTTGTACTTTTGGCTTGGGTGTCGCTGAGAGGACTTATACTTGAAGGGAAGACTGAATGGGTGGGCTAGAGCAAGGATTTGAGTTGGGCGATGAGGTGAAATGAGTGGGATACTTGGGGTGTCTAGAATGATGAGACAATCATTTTGAGATGGGTTTGTACTTTTGGCTTGGGTGTCGCTGAGAGGACTTATACTGTGAGACAACACAGTGAGTGTGGGCTAGAACAAGGATTTGAAGTCACCCATGATGTGAAATGGGTGGGATGATTGGGGCGACATAACTTGGTGAAACATTCATTTTGAGATGGGTTTGTACTTTTAGGTGGAGAGTCGCTGAGAGGAGATGGGCTGTGTGCTGCGAGGACGAAGCAAAGCCTTGGGTGTGGAAGGCCATCTGAGGCAAGTAGGGATCCAAGGGTATGGAAGGCTACCCTATGGGATACCATGTGGATACCCTATGGGATACCATGTGGAGTACCCTATGGGGTACATTGTGGAGACCTAGGAACCCTAGGGGGTACCCTCAGAACCCCTGGATCCTCGAGAGAGACTCAAGAGAGACTCGAGAGAGACTCAAGACAGTCTCAAGACAGTCTCAAGACAGTCTCCACAACTCCCAAAACATGGATCCCAAAGAGCGAGAAGAGTGAGATGAGGACAGATACAACTCACTCAAGCAGCAAGAGCAGCAGCAACAAGAGAAAGAGCGACACGAAAGGAGAGGGTGGGAAGTGAGCTAGGGCATGAGGATGGAGTGAAAGAGGAAGGCCTTTCTCTCCGACTCATGAGTGTGTGGAGTGTGATCCTTTGGGATCCATTGGGAACCATTGGGAACCCCTGGGTGTGGAAGGCCATCTGAGGGAAGTGTCATGTCACGTGACATGTCCGAATGCATGGAATCAAGTGAGTAACCATGAAGACATGACATGACATCACACAACCACACACCATCACACCTCTCAGAGCGGCCCTGCGGGGCCATCCACCATTACTCTTATTACTAATACAACCCTCTCTGAACAGCTCTGACGAGCTGTCAACAGCTCTAACAAAGCTGTCAGCAGCTCTCAGGAACTGTCAGCAGCTCTCAGGAACTGTCAGAAAGGGTCCAGACCGCCCCTGACGGGGCAGTCTGCACAGAGGAATGACGACTCCCCTGTCATTCCCCTTTCTTTCCCTGCTGAGTCCATGGAAGGCTGGACTCACTCCTTCTCTTCTCCCTTCATGCTTCATGGAAGGAGACTGCCTAGTCGAAGCGTGCGTTCTTGCGTCAACACGCGAACAATGGAGTGTGGCGGGGGTTGCGATGGTGTTCGGGTGGAAGGCTGATGGCATGCTCACCCTGACGGGTGGGACATCCCCTCACTGAAGTGAGGGTGGTGGGTGAAAGGGTCACCTTCACGCATGCGTCTGTCTTCTATCGGATCTGTCTTCTCCGTTTTCTGGAGCGTCCTGCGGACGGCTAGAAGGAGAAGAAAGAGAAAACAAACACCTCTCAATCCTCTAAACACTGTATTGTACTAGGCTATCTCCTCCTTGTATAGGCCTAAGGCCATGAGGCATGGGAAGGGGGGAGAAAGAGAAGAGAGAAGGGAAAGAAAGGAGAGAGGAGGAGAAGAGGGGGAGAAAAAGGGACTTGAAAACCCCATTGGGGTTACGGGGGTACTATAAGAGCGTGCGCAGGGCGCGCATGCGCGACCAAGCACGCCCCGCGATTTGGCGCCGCCTTAGCGAGGCGAAGCCGAGGCGAAGCCGAGGCGCCGCCTCGCTTAGAGCGGCAGTGCCAAATCGCCTGTTCAGGCCGCGACCCAAAATGAAAGAGCGCACGGTCCTCTCTCTCCTGTCCAAATTTGAAGCCTCTAGCTCGCTTCCTCATCGAGATATTCGCGTTTGAAATTAACTGATCCACTTGAGGAGAGGCTCATTTTTGACTTGAGGGAGATGGAATTGGGATGAACATGGGTTGTCAGTTGGCTTGCAATGAGTTCCTAAGGGTTCCTAATAGTGAATAGAGGATGTTCGGATGATGTCATGTGATGATGCACATGCATGCATCATGCAACATGCATGTCACGCACATGTGCAACATAGTGAGGACAGGATGATGACATCACTTTAGAGTAAAAGAACAACACATGAACTCAGAATCGAGGCTGGAAGGACATAACTGAGAAAGATACGCTCAAGATACGCCTCGATTTCTGACACAACCAACCATGCACATTGTGTTGCACATGTGCGTTGAAGAGTACTCCCTTAGGAGAGTAAGTGGGTGGAAGGGCGAAGCAGGAACACAAAGGAACACAAGGAACACAATTGGAAACACATCGTTTTCTACCTCACCAACCCTCCTTATGAGTCCCAAACAGGTCCGTTGGAAGTGTTTTGAGTTGGGGAAGAGTCACCCTCCATATGGCTTCATGGCCACTCGCAATGGCCGAAATCGTGATCTGCGTTTACCCCCATCTCTCAAAACAAAGTAGAGAATTGAACAGATCTCAAAAGGCCGCATCTGAAAATGGTGCATATGTCGGGGTTTCGCCAAACACGAAGCCAAACCCAGTTCGCAAAGTAGCAAATTGATCAAAGTGACGAACTGTAGGAGTCTAGGTAGTTACCAACGAACCTTCAACTTGTCAAATAGGTTCAAGGCTTCCCATGACTTGGCAATCTAAGGGTGTAGAGTTGTAGCACTAGGTAGGGGGAGGTTGGGGCTGAAAGGGGGTGAGGAACGAAAGTGGAAGTCGAGACATGCTGTGCATCATGCAATCGCGACTTCCACCGATCCCTCCGTTATGATGTTGGTTGGAAAGGGCTCAAAGAGATGGAAACGAGGATAATTCGCCATACAATCCTCTCTTCAAACAAACACCTTCCTGTCTTCATACACTACTAAACCTTCACAGCCTTCGTGGTCTTCGACGCAGTGCTCTTCTTTCCCTTCACGCCTCCAACAGCCTTCTTCGAGCGAGCAGCGCGGACAATCAGCAGCACCACCACAGCAATGACGATAATCACCACCACCACGATAATCACAATCGTCACCACAGACACACACACGCCACTGGCCTGCTCCCACACGCCGTCCTTCTCGCCCAGCACACACGCTCTCTTCTGGGTGCCCACGTAGTTGCCCTGCTTCGAGCACTCGTACACTGACACCTCGCCCACATGCGCTCCGTCGAACACACCTTCAGGAAGACAGTAGCCCTTGCGCACCGAGATCGTGATCGTCACGTACGTCTCGCCCTTCGGGTTCTCCGCTCTGACCGTGTATACACCCGTCTCCATCTCCTGCACCGGCTTGCCCACGATCTCGCCCGTCTTTTCATCGATCGTCAGTCCCTCAGGCAGGGGCATGCTCTCCTGCATGTAGAAGCGCGTCACGAGGTTTCGGTAGGTCGGTACGCCGCTGTTCACCTCCGTGCCCATCACGAACTCCAGGTTGTTGCTCTCGTACGCCAGGTTGGAAGGCACCTTGTACTCGCACTTGTCCGTCTTCACGTCGCCCAACACGCTGTCGTGGCACTCTCGGTACGAGTAGCCGCGGAATCCATCAGGACACATCGCCGGAGAAATCTCACCCTCACCCACAGAGGGATACTCGCCAATAGCAGGGCAGGAGCCGGAGCTGGACGGCTTGCAGTACTGCATCACGATGGCGTTGATGCTAGGCTTGCTCGTGGCAATGCTCTCCACCTCGTAGCGGAACTGTCTGAAGCCCGCGACGCCCGTGGGCATGTTCCACAACGAGCGCTCTCTGTTCTTCGTGACCTGGCTGCTCACCGCCAGCGCCTCCATGTACTCCTCGCTCTCCTCCCAACGACCGCCAATCGTGAAGGCAAAGTTGGTGACGGCGTTGTTCGTCTGCAGGCCAAAGGCGTTCCACTTCGAGCCCTCCAGGTTCTCCACCGTCCACTCGATAAAGGAACCCACCTCGTTCGGGATGGAGCCGAAGGTGGAGGGGTTCAAATCGAACAAGTCCTCCTTCGTGCAGCCATTCACCTCGCTCGCGTCAATCACTGAGAAGGTGTCCACCACCACCGAGCAGTCGTTCACGCCGAACACGCCCGTCGCATCAAATACGATGGTAGATTGATCGGCAGTGCGGTGCACTTCAAAAGCCATCACGTTCTTGCCAGCCACAGCGCCCACCGTCGACAGAACCACGTGGAACTTGGAAAAGAGAGAAGCGTCGTGAGGAGCCGTGGCCTCCGTGTTCCTGTCAAACTCCTCCACCAGGTTGAAGCGCGCCACGGTTCTGCCGTTGAAGTACACCACCACACCGCCTGCGTACTTCATGCGCACGTTCAGCACGTGGTAGTCCTCCAGCGAGGGCACCTCCACCTCACGGCGGATGTACACCGTCGTCGCCATGTGGTTGCCCATCGCCGCGGCCTTCACACTCTGCCAGGCGTCGTCGTCAAAATCCAGGGCGTTCCAGCCCTGCGCCACCTGCTGCTCGTTGTTGTACAGCTTCCAGTCGTCGTACTCAATCTGGAACGGCAGCAGCGAGGAGAACACGCTGGTCACCGAAGGCACCTTCGAGGGCATCTGGTTCATCTCGATGATCATCGCGCCCAGATCCACCGTCAGGTACCAGCCCGCGGGGTTCTTCCAACCGTCCGTCGACGCGTCGCACACCTCCACCGTGTAGAGGCCGTGCGGCATGCAGAAGTCGCCGTAGTTCAGTCCGGACTTCACGCGAAAGCCGGTGTTGAACTGCACCACCTCGCCCTCCACGCCGCGACCCGAGTGCAGCTTGTACGATCCCTCGTAAGGCCACGTGTCCGTGAGGGCCACCAGCGTGATGAATCCCTTGCCGCCCGTGCACACCTCCACGGACAGCGTGATGGTGGTGCTGGTAGAGCCGCCTCCCAGCTTCTTCGCAGTGATGGTGTACGGCGTGGCAGCCATCTCCGACCGCGCCGTGCCCGAGATCTTGCCCGTCGTGGGGTCCAGCGACAAACCGGCAGGCAGCACCGGCGTGATGGCAAAGTCGAAGTAGTAGTCCGAGTTGGGGTACGCCTCGCCCATCTCCACGTTCTTGTTGAGCACGATGGGCGTCGAGTAGCTCAGCTCGGGGATCGCCGCGGGGAACGCGTCCATGCCAAAGTCAATCCCACTCAAGTACCACTCGCACTTCGTGTCGTCGCCCGTGGCGATGTTCTCCAGACGGTACTGGTTGTAGGGTTTGTCATTCTCGATCCAGATCTTCTTGTGCTCGCCCACCAGCGACCACGTCATGCCCCTCACCTCCTGCAGCGTCGTCCACGACTCCTGGTTGTTGTTGCGCGCCTTCAGCGTGAACTGGCGCGGCTGCTGGTCGCCCTGCTGGTAGTACAGGTACAGCGTGATGGAGGAGAGCCACTCGCGGCGGTCGTTCTTGAAGGTAACCATCCAGTTGTTCGGAGTGCAGGTAATCGCATTCATCTTCGTCACGTGATAATGCTCCGTCACCTCCGTCTTGCTTCCCGAAATGACGCTGGCGCTAATGTCGCTGTTGAAGACGCGCGAGGCGTAGGTCGTGCCCACCAGGCGCACGGCGCAGTCGAACACGGAAGCTGGTCTGCGAGGCAGTCTGTCCCACAATCGCAACAGCAATCACGTTTGAGCCCTGCTGCAAGTACTGCACTGCTTCCGTATCCTCCGTGACGAGCGTCTTCACGGGCAGCGAGATTTGGTGATACAGCAGGTCCGTGTAGGCGTTCAGACCCGTCGAAGAAGCGCTCAAAGCACCCGTCACGCCGTTGCGGAACACCTCCACGCCGTTCAGGTAGATCACACAACCATAGAGATAGCGCAGCGAGATCACGAAGCCCGCCACGTCCTCCAGCGAAGCCACGGTGAACGTCTTCTTGTACAGCTGGATCTGGTTGGTCGACGCGGGGAAGCTGCCCATCGAAGCCGTCTGCCAGCCCGACTCCGTCAGCCAGTTGGCAGGGACGCTTCCCATCTTGTACTGCCACATGCTGCTGGGCGCCACAGCCCACTGCGCGTTGAAGATGCGGTCCGTCCCAAGACCCAGCACCGCATCGTAGCGGACGCGCGCGATCGTCTCGTACTCCTCGTCAAGGAGCAGCGCATCCACATACAGGAAGGACTTCGCCTGCCAGTAGTCGTAGTTGGTGGAGTCCACATCAATCTCGTACTTGGAGCCGGACAGACACAGGATCGTGCTCCAGTCCTGGTTGGCCGTTTGCCCGGAAGACACGCTCAGTACCACCTCCTGCGACGCCTGGTCCTTCACCGTGAACGTCTCGTAGTTAGCGCTGCCCTTGTAGGTGCGCAGGAACTTCACCAGCGTGCTGCTGCACTCGGAGATCTGCAGCGTGAAGGTGCCCGGAATGCTGGCAGCGCCCATCACGGAGGTCATCGTGAAGGTCGTCATCGTCAGACCCACCGTCGCCTTGCCGCTCACCGTGCAGGTCGCCGAATCCAGCGACAGACCGGCGGGCAGGGCGGGCTGGATGTTGCAGTTGGACAGCTCGCGCATCGTGGGGCGGATGTTCACCTCCTGGTAGTAGGCAAAGTGCGAGTAGGAAGCGGGCTCGAAGGTCAAACTCGTGGGCAGAGGCGTGTTGCACACCAACATCTGCGCCTCGTAGACGTACAGGAACGACTCTCCGGCGATGGCCGTGATGTCCAGACGGTAGGACGAGTACACCTTCTGGGCAAAGGAGGTGCTAAAGGACTTGTACTTGTTCGACGTGTAGGACGTGTCGGCGACAGACAGGATGGGGAACCACGCTCCGCTGCTCGCCGTTCCAGAAAGAGAGAAGGAACCGGGACACTTCGCGGGACTGCCCGAGGGCCAGATGCGCACGCCGTTGAAGAGGGCGGGAGGACCCGACAGATCGTAGGTCAGCGTCACGGGGAGCTTCGTGCGCGAGACCGTCATGTAGTTCGCCTTGGCCCAATCGGCAGCGCGAGCAGGGTTCGTGCCGCCTCCCGTCACGGTCGTCGCGTAGGGGTACACGAAGCACTTGTCGGTGTCCGTGACGGGAGTAGAAGACGCCAGCGCCGCCACGAAAGCGTCGAACTCGACAGTGTTCTCTCCAGCAGTGGGATAATGCAGCTCCACGGCCAGAACATTGTTGCCCACGGTCACTTCAGGAGCAGGGCGAATCACGCCGTGGTACTCGTAGTTGTTGTAGGCGCCAGACGAAGTGGTGGTGGGCGTCACGGTGCCCTCCTCCATGTGGTCGCGGAAGATTTCATTTCCGTTCACATAGGCAATGATGCCGTAGCGGTAGTTGAAGCGGTACTCGTAGGCGGCCATGTTGTCAATGCCCGTGAAGGTCTTGCGGAAGTACTGCGTGCCGGTCATCGCCGGGGTAGAGCCCATCGTGGCAGGCGTCCAGCTGCTGTCGCCAAAACCGACCGTATTCCAGTTGGATGCGATGGAGGAAGTGGAAGCGAACGTCTTCCACTCCTGCGTCTTCATCACGGGGTAGTAGAGAGACAGGGCGAAGTTCTCGTGCTTCTTCTCGACCATGAAGCCCTTGAAAACGACGTTTCCGTAGATACCCGCGACGCTCGCCCAAGCACCACTGGCCCAGGAATCACCGCGAGAGGCGTAGGAATCCACCATGCGGAATGTGTACTGACTGTTTGGGGTTGCTGGCAAGCAGTACTCGTTGGTACGAAGCTCGTTGTTGGCGAAACGCTGGCTGGTGACCAATACCTCAGAACCATTGAGAATCACGTAAGACTCCTCTGAAGCATCGGTGGTGCACTTCTTCGTCACGGCGACGTAGACTTGGCCCTCCTCGCAGGTGATTGCGCTCATCGCAACGGATACTAAACCCATGACTCTGTGTAGAAACGGGCTTACCCAAGATGACAACAAGCGATATGGAGTTCATTCGGCTGTACCGATTTTGTAGAATAGTGAGAAAACCAACTATCACTACTCGTGGTGTTATCAGACCGTTGAACCTCAAATGACAATAGAAGGAGCCATTTTGGTCAAAGGGTGCATTTGATTGGACGCCATAGTTTTGAACGAGTTTCGTACCGCCACTTTTTCCTCGCCCGTAATGAAAGGGAAAGCGGTCTTTTTTCATTCTGCTCATAGTACTGCTCATTCCCGTATTTCTCCCCGTAATTTGGCGCAAAGGGAAATCACATGAAGCGTATTTTAGCGATTTCGCTCATTTCTCGTTTTCAATAGATGGAAATGGATGCATTCTCCACTAAGAGGTATGGCCAATGGAGGCAGCTTCACAACATCGCTCCTTTCTGTTTATTAGATTCCTTCTGTTACTGCCACTTTCTTTCCCCACCTCATTTTGCACGGATGCATTGTTCTCTTTCCGTTCTGCATATGAATTATGCATATTGGTCAGAAGGCCGAGACCATGCCCAATACCAAACAATCAAGGAATCCAACGACTGTGGCACACAAGATATTGGAGTATGAACCAGAGGAAAGGACATTACTCTTCTTTTCTGTGTTTTCTCGTTGTCAACTCCTGTCCATGCAAAAGCAACTCTACAGAAAGAACGATTCTTTTCTATGAGAGCCCATTCAACCGCATATTCTTTCAAACAAAGACATCAAATGCAGTACAGATCATCCTCTTCTTCCTGCGCCTCCCTCTTCTCCACAGCCATTACTTCCATGTCCTTCGATTTCTCCGTTGTTAATACTTCCTCCATTGCCAGATTGTCCGATTCATCTGACGAAACGGGCATTTCCATTTCCATCTGTACCTCCTTCATATTCCCGTTCCCTTCCTTCTCCATACTCACACTCCCTTCCTTCTCCACACTCGCACTCCCTTCCTTCTCCATACTTACATTCTCTTCCTCGGTACTCACACTCACACTCCCTTCCTTCTCCACATTCAC
>JBBPEF010000015.1:0-26835 GCA_039096365.1 Blastocystis sp. JDR | reverse complement strand
TTCACCCCATTTCATAATAGACAAGAATCACTGAACGCGCAGGGTCAATCGTGTCATCAGGAGAGTTCTAAGCGGGGTTTGCCCCTTTGGGGTGTTTCCTTTAGGTGAAGAATGAACGGAACGGTGGAATTCATTACCAAAGTCAATAATCGATTATCCTCCCATTATCAGCAGCGCTCATGAAGAATTCATAGTCTTCCCGTCACTACCAATTATCTACATCACATACCCACTTCATCACGCAACACACAATCCACATCCCAATCTCCATTCACAATTCACAAATAACACTCTGAAGAGGATACAGCCCCAATCCACTCAACAAACGAGACTTCATTTCCATTCCCAACCCATGAAGGAATCGCGCTCCTTCTACTTCCTTCACATCCTCCTCCCTCTCTTTATGTCCTGCACGGGATGGAATAGGGTTCGGAGGGCGCTGGGAGAATGCGCTCCATATTTCATCCAGAGAGGGTTCTTCACCCAGTCCAACTACGCCCTGATGAATACGACGGCTTTTATCGTGTATGGGCTGAGCAAGTTCATCACGAGTCATGTGGTGAAGGGAAACCTGTTTCGGATGTATACTCTTCTCTTTGGCATGGTTGGAATCCTCTGCTCGTTGGAAGGACTGGCATCTTCGTCTACAACGGGATACTACTCGGTTTTCTTCGCTCTATGGGTAGTGGGCTACGCGTGTATGGGAACGTTGTGGCCAATCCTATGCATTGTCTTCAAACAGTGGCTTCCCGATGATTGTACCTCCTCTTCTTCTTACTAACCGCATAGTGCGTGGATTGTACTGGTCGGTGATTTGCTGCTGCAGTTCCATCGGGACCATTCTCTGCAACACGCTTTCGCGGGCTGTCCACGGGAATCCGAGTTCTGTCTTTTATGTGCTAAGCATTGCAAACCTGTGCAGTGCATTTGGCTCCTATTCTCTCTATCCCTCGAAACGGCCTGACAAAGTCGTTTCTTTCAGCCACACCTTCTCTCTAGGTGTCCCATGCATCACTCGATTCCAAGAAGGAGGAGTCTGAGGGCAAATCGTCCTGCCAGTCCCTTCTCTCCCTATCGCTTCTTCTGGGTGCTGTGTTCATTGTTCCGCTTCTCCCTCCCCATGACCCGCAGAGCACCTTCAACCAGCGAGTGGTTGCTGATGTTTCCGCGGCTCCTCCACGCCCCTTCCGTCCTCCCGTCCGTCTCGTCCTCTCCCCTCACTCGCAGCCACGTCCCCTCCGCCGTCAGCTTTATCGAGATCGGTGGCATTCTGGGCACGCTGTGGTGTGGTGGCCCCCTCTTTTCGCCCTCACGACTAGGCTATGTGTCGGACGCCTACCACCTCTCCCGTGCGCACATCTGCGAGGCGGCGTCCATCCTGGCGGGCATTGTCTTCGCCGCCCTGCCGTGGGCCTCCTCGCCACTCGCCTTCCTCCTGCTGGGCTTCCTGCTGGGCTTCTTCCTCTACATCCCCTTCTCCTTCAGCGAGCTCATCGCCATGGAGAGCGTGGACGCGCGGCTCGTCAGCACGGTCATCAGCCTGAACGGTCTCATGTCGCCCTTCGGAAGCGTCTTCTCCGCTCTCCCCGTGGACTGGGTGATTCGGACCTTCGGGTGGACGTGTCTCCCTTTTCTCGTTCCCCTGTGCTTCTGCGCCTTCTCTCTCCTCCTGTGGACCAACCACCTTGTGCAACGGCGCCTGAACGAACGCAAGGACTTGTCGTGTGTTTGTGGCAAACAGAACAGTCAACACGGGTCAGCACATTGTAAATGACGTCTGCACACTTCGCCAACTCCCCGCCCAGCCGCTTCAGCAGATTCGGGTAGATCAAGCGTCGGTCGATGGTGCCTGCACGTCACGCCGCCCTGTCTGGCGTACAGTTAAACAGGAGGTCGCGCACATCCTCCACGGCGACGGCGAAGAGTTGCCTCGCTTCCACGGCCTCCGCAATCCCCTTTACGGTATAGTGAAGGAGAGGCAGAGGAAGGCAGAAGGATATGAGGCGAACACCGTCGTGCAGTCCAGGCACAGCGGCACTGTGTCCGTTTCCGTCCTCGACAGCGTGCGGAGGAGGCGCTCGTACTCGGTGGAGGAGGCGACGGTGTCCGTCTCGTCCGCGTACTCGATTTGCGTCAGCGCAGCGGGATTAAGGCGCGTCTTGTCAAACAGCACCACGGGGTGGGAGAAGGCGCCGCCCAGCAGCACGTGCTTCCAGTTGTAGCCCTCCAGCTTCGCCTCCTGCGGGGTGATGTGGGTGTTGAGGGCGTTTATATGGGTGTTGACGGCGTTTGAGGGAGTGACGGACAGGCCGTCCAGCGCGTGCTGCGTCTGCGGATCCAAGGTCAGGCGGACACGACGCCGTCCCTCCTTCGGCGTGGCTGCCTCACGGCGGACAGAACGGTCTGGTATGCCACGCAGTTTGGAGGCGAGGCGGACCAGACGGATCTTCATGTCATGAGCGCTCTTGGCAGAGTGCTGCGAACTAGAAATGAGAGAGCGGTGTGGGAAGCACTCGCTGAGGAAGAGCATCGGGTACTGGTTCTGGATGGGGGCGAGAAGGAACATCTGGAATGAGGGAGAGGAGACGGGGTTACCACGGAGGAGGAAAGCAGCGCCTTCACTCGATCATCGTCTTCATCCCAGCTCTTCAGCTGAAGAAGCGCAGAAGGGTTTTGGATGTGCACATAGCCAGCGTAGTGGTCTCTTGTCTCTGTTTCCAGAGAGGGATGAATCCGATCGTAGCATTCACGCACTACGGGGAAAGGGGAGGATCGAAAAGCACCATCACGAGGTGCAGGAAGGGTGGACTCCATCTTTGAGTTGATGAATCCAGAATTGCTGGCGTACAACAGACACGAATGAAGGTAATCGGAAAGACGCAACAGAGCAGGAAATGCGCTACGACTGAATTGGATGAAGAGAGAAATGCAATATAGTTCTCTCTTCCTTGCCTGTCTGTTGAACTTGTTGACGAAGGAAGGCAGAGAGAGATCGATCCATGGAATAGAATTGGTGATGACTTCTAGTTGGAAAGAGCGTGAAATGGAAACTAGAGAAAGGCATCCAGGCGATCTTTGCAGTAGTCTCTTTCTTTCGTCGATCCGTTTTTGATTTGATTGTAGTACCGGTCAAATGACTCCTGGGTGATAAGACACTACAATCAGAAGGAGAAGAGAACAGCCCCACTTTCAGCACGGGTTCCTTGTCGAATGCAATGGCTCTACGTAATGCAGTTTTGTAGATGCTCTTTGCGAGTTGTGTGTGCATTACGAGGCCGAATTAGTGATTCTTATTCTTTTTGGGGTTAGTGTGTGAGTGTTATGTGATGTGTAGAGTTGTGGAGGGGAATAGAGCAAGATCAGGGGAAGTGATGGAATGGCACATCCTCTCGCATTCCTCGATTGGGAATTGCGGATGAGTGTGGTGTGATGATAGAGAGGGTTATGAAGTGGGAATGACTCATTTGGAGAGAATTGATGCGAAATCGTGTGTGAAAGAAAGAGGGTATTTGAGATACTGTTGGAGAGCGGGAGTGATGTCTAGGAATGAAGGAGAGGAGGAAGAAAGACTCTTCGTGTGGACGGTTTTCTTGTAGTCGAAAGCATTCTCCTTGTTAAGAGTGACAGTGGTGAGAGAGGGCATGTCTGTTTGTGAGGATAGAGGGATGGGAAATACTCTCCAGAGTGATGGAACGAGGATAAAGGAATGTAATACTGTCTTTGTCAGTAGTGAGTGTTGTGAGTTTAGGCAAGTCTATTCATCACTTCATTTCATCATCACCACTTCGCATGATCAATTCACTTAATTCATCATCATACTTGAAACAGAATGCATCTTCACCAAAATGAATGGAAGTCAATACAGGCAAGTCTAGTCATCATTCTCTCTTCAAGCCATTCACTCTCAAATACTGCACGAGAACAATCATCAAATGCATTATTACCAAACAGAAGAGATTTCAAACTGGGCAAGTCTATTCATCATCTCATTCTTGCACAATCACTCTTCAATTCCAATGAAGCATGACTGAAATTGAAACTCAATTCATTCAATTCTCCCATCTCAATCACTTCCAAAGAAGGCACATTCTCAATCTCACACATGGAATAATCTATGAAGGAATAACGACCAATCTTCAATTCTCTCAGTCTCTCACAGTTCTTCAAATCGAAATGACGATTTGGATTCTTCTCAAGATTCTTTCTAAAACAATGCTTTCCAATTACCACTCTCTCCAATCGATTCAATCCAATCAACTTCACTTCATCCACAAAGGCAAAGGAATAATCACCCACTTCAAACACCTTCAGATTTGAGATAGATGACAAATCCAATAGTTGATAAACCACATCATTGCATGCATTGTTATCCACAATCATCACTTCCACATTTGGACTCATTGCTCTCAGTTCGTCAACAGAATGAATGCTCGCATGGGGATTGTGCTTAGGAATGCTCGGATGATTGATCAATTCGCCAACATCTTTTCGTCACTCTCTATGATTGTGATTACTCTTGTGGGACAATTTATTTCTGTATTCAAATGCACGAGGGAGAGTGACAGTGGTAAGAGAGGGCATGTCTGTTTGTGAGGATAGAGTGATGGGAAATACTCTCCAGAGTGATGGAACGAGGATAAAGGAATGTAATACTGGCTTTGTCAGTAGTGAGTGTTGTGAGTTTAGGCAAGTCTATTCATCACTTCATTTCATCATCACCACTTCGCATGATCAATTCACTTAATTCATCATCATACTTGAAACAGAATGCATCTTCACCAAAATGAATGGAAGTCAATACAGGCAAGTCTAGTCATCATTCTCTCTTCAAGCCATTCACTCTCAAATACTGCACGAGAACAACCATCAAATGCACCCTTACCAAATAGAAGTGATTTCAAACTGGGCAAGTCTATTCATCATCTCATTCTTGCACAATCACTCTTCAATTCCAGTGAAACATAATAGAAATCGTGACTCTCTTCACTCAAATCTCCCATCTCAATCACTTCCAAAGAAGGCACATTCTCAATCTCACACACTGTGTAGTCAGAGAAGGAACCACGACCCATCTTCAATTCTCTCACACTCTCACAATTCTTCAAATGGAAATGACGATTTGGATCATTACCACAACCATTCTTCTTCTTCGTGAAGCTATTCATTCCAATCACCACTTTCTCCAACTTGGATAATCCAATCAACTTCACTTCATTCACATTCTCAAAACACTCATCCCCCACTTCAAACAGTCGCAAATGGGATATGAAAGACAAATCGAGAACAGCCCATTCCATTCCATTACAACTGTTGTTCTCCACGATCAGTTCTTCAATGTGACTGTGAAGGACCTGATTCTCTTCATTCAGCACTACTTGCTTGCTTAACGGTTCATTGTTCATCCATTCTCCTTCAAACACGGTGTTGCCAGTTCGATCATACTGAATGCCTCTTCCCCAGCGCTTTCCTTCACAAATCTCTCCTTCATACTCCACCTTTTGTAGATCAGGATAGTAACTTCTTCCATAACATACATTCACTCCTCTGATTCGGAATCCCTCATACACCCTTCTGTTCTCACTGTCATACAACACACCCCAACCATAGGGTTGATTGTTTAACACGTCGCCTTCCCATCGCTCTCCATCATCATTCAAATCCAACACTTTAGCATGTTCAATTCCACTCACATTCAACAACTCATGAGATTCAATACTCACTTCGATCACTCCATTCAAACCCAATTCCATTACAATAGAATGCGGCTTCTCCACAATTCCCTCACAATACCTACGCAACTCACTCTTACGCAACACCAGATAATCGTGAATCACACCATTCTTCAATCCCAATTCACAACACTTTTGATACTCCAGGATCTTCACCAATTGAAGCAACCCTTCCTTCTTTCCCTCTTGGCATTCCTCCACAAATGAATCCTATTCATCATTCCCCATCCCATCCTACTCACATCCAGCAATTCATCCACATTATACCTGTCATCGACTTCCATATCAAAGCAACACTTAAGGAAAGAAGACATATCTTCGGAATCATTATCCCTTTTATCATATGGGTATTCATCTACTCCACTCTTTGTGGGTAATTCGCTTTCATCATAATCGGAATAGGGTGTTATTCCCATCAATTCTAGCAAAGCAGTCCCAAGTGACCACACATCACTCTTCATCTCATACTCTCCCCTAAACACCTCAGGAGCAAAACAGCGAACTCCATCACATTTCCAGTTCTTAATGGAATAGCACTCTGCTTGGGTTGTAAGCCCATAGTAACCCAGTTTCAACACACCATCTTCAGTCAGAAACAGATTCACTGGTCTCACGTCCTATTCAATCATTCTTACTTCAGAATGCTTACTCCATACAAGGTGCCTCTTTCATGAAGATACTTCAATCCCAATAAACAACCACGAGCGATTTCACGTACTTGTTCCTCTGTCATGTAATCCTTATGCTCCAAGAATTGCGAGAGAGAATAGCAATCACAATTCTCCATCACAATCTATTCTGTCAACTCTGGAAGGAATCACTACCCACAACTCGTCATCCCGCTTCACAACATCTATATATCTCATAAGATGCTCATTGCCGCATTCTTTCAATTGTGGAAAGCGTGATTCGATTCTCTTCACATCCAGCCCATTCTTCACTCTTGCCATCAACACAATCTCATCTGTAGTTTGACTGCGTGCTCTGTACTCGTCAAACCACTCTCTATGCTTCATTCCCTCAGTTTGTTTCATACCCTTCCTTCTGCTTCTCCAACAACACATAATCACCTATTCTAGTCAAATCGCTCATTATGGTTTCACTGGATAGTGTATTCTGATTCTCCAACACATAACTCCGTTGTGTCAACAAACAAACCATCTGTAATTCGTCGTTACAATCAACTCAATATACACAACCCTCCTTCTCACAGACACTCAGCAGATCTGCATTCTTCACCAGCTTCGGCTTCCTCATCACCTCTCTCGATCACTTACTCCTCCTCCGTCAACCCGTATGCCTTCTCCATCTCAAACAACAATCCCAGTCGGTACATCACCCGATCGTTCTTCTTCACGCTGATCATGAAGCTGTGCAGCAGCAACGCACCACTCGACACGGTCTTGGAGACGGGTTGTCGCACACCCAGCACCCCTTGCTGCGGCTGTTGTCCACAACACGGAGTGGCACAGCGAACACCTCCCAATGCGACAACCGCGGGAATGCGCATGGAGTGGCGGAGGATGGCTCACCACAGCGAACCTCGCCTCTGCACAGCTCGTTCGAGTGGTCGCCCAGCAGTCCTCGCGCCGCACCAGCCCGTCGACCTTCTCCAGCCAGCGCTTCTGCCGCCAGATCGCCGCCAGATCGCCGTCTGCTGGGCGTGCGCCACACACGGTCTCCTGCAGCCCTCACGCAGACACGGACGGATCGCCCTGCTCACCACGCTCGCCTTGGCGGACAGCCCATCACTGGGGTCCGCGTCGTGCTCCTGCTTCGCACCGTCAGCGCATTCTGTCGATCGCCTCACCCCATTCTCCTCGCGGATGAAAGGACACGCGTTGAAGGAGTCAAACGCCATGGTGATTTCACCGTCTTGTCCTCCACCGCAGGATGCTCCTCCTTCAGCGTCTGCAACAGCGTCTGGAACAGCGAGACAGCCCTCGTTCTCGGCGACGGAGAGCGGCGACACGCCCAGGCGGTGGGGACAAGGCGGAGTCCAGAAGGGAGAAGAGACTGGATCGGCTTCTCACACGCCTTCAGCCATGACCACTGCGGCAGGAACAGAGCGCACATCACGTGCAGTGCAGATCCACCCATGACTAGAATGCTACTGATGGGATCATGCTATTCTAAGACTGAGGAGAGAGAAAGAAGGATACTGGGATGCATTGGACAGGTCTGCTTCGCATCAACCACCATCTCATCGGGAAGGGCGTAGATTCACACCAGCATCATGATTCCGAAATGGGAATCGATGAGAATGCTGTAGTCTCCAGAATCACACTCCACAAACACAGTGAAGGCATTTCCAAAGACCAAATCAACAATCTGACTGCCGTGATGAATAGGAAAGAGAAAACGATGTTCCTCTGTTGCACTGCGTTGAATGGGACTGTACTAGCAGTTGCTGGGCAAAGCGGCATGGATATCGATTCATCTCTCTCCAGTAGTTGATCAAATTCATTCTAAAACGGTGAAAGGGGAATAGTGAACAAACTGGATGCCACTCTCGAAAAGAAGGTTATGCTGCATTCCTTTCTTCACAGTCTCCATTGTAGAGATTCAGATTGAAATAGCACAGCCATAGGGTAACGGATTCGGGAAATGAGCACAGGGTGGATGCTTTGGAGTTAACAAGCATTCCCTGCAACTTGAAAATGCAGGTTCATCCATCAAGAACAGTCCTACTCGTCTTTGACACTCTGGTAAAGGAATTGTGTGATTTGGAGAAGACAGCACTCACGATGGGAGAGGGAGTACACGAAGTCATCCTGAGAGTCACAAACGCTTCAAGAGTGTTTCATCCTATCCCTGCCGTTTTCCTCACACATGCACCATTTGTCTCTTGCTTTTGTATTGCATCCTGCAGACGAAGTAGTCCTCTATCCATTCGTACTCACAGTTGTGAATCCTGCTTCTTCAATCCTTAGAAAACCAAAGAAGAAGACCAAGTGGTCTCATCGAAAGGATCTCACACTTGTGGGAGTCAACATGAATTGTACTGAACAAACAACCCTTGTCCAGGAATGAATGAGAGGATAAACACCCAATTCATTGTTCATCAATACCCGAACATGTAGGAGTAAATGCCATCATACTTGTTTCCAACGGAGACTATCCATTCCACTCAGAGGATGACACATTCCACGCACCGTATCACAAGATGTGAACGATGAAACGCTGTGATTGTCGCATTCCATGAATACGTAACCTTTGTTGTCAAGAATGTACAATTCCAACCCTAGAGGCGTATATGTGCAGAAAACGAGTGTTATGAATCCGTAAGCAACACGAGTCCTCGATGAGCCCTAGAACCCCCATTATCGTCCACACCGTGCAGGAACCGATGATTCCCAGCAGAGGCCAGAATATGGGCCAGAAGAAGAGCCGCTTTGGAGGAAGAACGCTGTGCATTGCGATTTCGACCCTTCTGTTTGTGGCTGTTGGTCTGATTCTCGTGTTTGCATTCCCCATAAATCCCGTTTCTCGAGAGGCCAAAGAGACGCTCCAAATGCTGAAGGAGTGCTTGAATGATACTACTAATGAAGGAGTTGGTGATTCCCGATGGTGAATGCAACGACATCGACAGTACTGTGTTTGATCTTGGAGCGTTTCGTAAACTCGAACGCCTTTCTGTCGGCTCGTTCTCCCTGAGTTCTATTCTCACTGTGCGGATTCGCAATCTGAAGAGTTTGAAGAGCATCGTGTTCAAGGAGGAGAGTTTTACGAGAAAGAATGGCGAGCTGCACATCGAGAACTGCGTGGCACTGAAGACGCTGAGGATGTTCAGCGGATCGTTCCATTTCTTCAGCGCCCTTTCCCTGAAGAGCCTTCCCTCGCTGGAGACGCTGGAGATCGGTGCTGGCTGTTTCACGGAGGTCGAGCACTTCACCCTCTCCTCGCTTCCCCATCTCAGGAGCGTGTTCTTCGGAGCGAGCAGTTTCATTCGCAAAGCCGGCGAGCTTCGCGTCGAGAACTGTCCGTCCCTGGAGGAATTGACCGTTCGGGATAAGGCGTTCGGCGCCTTCACTCGCCTCCACCTCGCCAGGCTGCCCGCGCTGCAGCGTCTGACCATCGGTGCGGACTGCTTCGCCGACGTGCGGGACTTGGCTCTCGCCCAGCTCGACTCCCTGCAGAGCGTGGTGGTGGGTACGAACAGCTTCGCCCACGCCGCCGGCGCCTTCTCGCTCGTCGCCTCCAGCGTTCAGGAGCTGCTCATTGGCGATGGTGCCTTCGCCGCCTTCACGTCGCTTCATCTCACCGCTCTGCCCGCGCTGAAGAGCATCGCGATTGGTGCGCACAGCTTCGCCAACGTGACGCGACTCGATCTGAACAGTCTGCCCGTCCTGAAGAGCATCACAATCGGTTCGCACAGCTTCGTCAACACGGAGCAGTTCAGCGTGAACGGTCTGCCCGCGCTGAAGAGTCTGACGATCGGCGCGAGCAGCTTCGCGCACGGCAGTGGCGAGTTCCGCCTGACGCACTGCGACGCGATGACGGACCTGAGCGTCGGCGACGGAGTGATGTCCAACTTCACATTGGATTTGAGCGGCACGCTGTTCCTGGAGAAGGTGGCGTTCGGCGCGGACTGCTTCCAGAGGGCCGAGGCCCTGGACCTGACCCGCCGGACGGAGCTGAAGAACCTGACGTTCGGTGACCACTCCTTCGTGGAGGCGAAGGCGCTGGTGCTGGAGGGCATGGAGTCGCTGGAGGAGCTGTACGTGGGCCGCCTCGCCTTCCAGCCTGCCGCGCGGTTCGAGCTCACGAGCGCGGTCTCCCTGCGGCGCCTCACGCTGAAGGAGGGCTCGTTCCGGAACACGACGGCAGTGACTCTGTCGGACATGCCCGCGCTGCAGTCCGTGTGGGTGGGCGCCGGGAGCTTCTCTGCTGCGGAGGGCCGTTTCGCCGTGTCGAACTGTGCGTCGCTGAAGCGGCTGACGGCGGAGGTCGGGAGCTTCAAGCACTTCAAGGGCTTCCAGCTGGCGAAGCTGCCCGCGCTGGAGACGCTGCGCATCGACGCGGACTGCTTCACGCAGGCCACCCGCCTGACGCTGGAGGGCCTGGGCCGGCTGGAGACGGCGGAGTTCGGTTCCAAGAGCTTCAGCGCCGCAGACGGGGACGTGGCGCGGATCGCGAACTGCACGGCGCTGAAGACGCTGACGTTTGATTACGAGTCGTGCCGGATGTTCAGGGCGGTGGAGCTGCAGGAGCTGCCGTCCCTGGAGACGCTGACGTTCGTGGACGCCTTCCAGAACGCGAAGGAGCTGAAGGTGGAGAACATGGAGAAGCTGGTCTCGCTGGGCGTCTATGGCCAATCCTTCCAGTCTTCGAGTGCCTTAACCGTGAGGAACTGCCCGCGATTGAGAGAGCTGGACACCGACGCCTTCAAGTACGGAAAGCAGCTGACGATCAAGGACACGCCGCTGTTGCAGAGCGCTTCCTTCGGCTCGAAGTGCTTCCAGAGCGCGAACCGCCTGGTGCTGCGGGACCTGCCTGCGCTGGTCAACGTGACCGTCGGCTCGGAATCCTTCCAGCGCGCGGACACTTTCGCCGTGGTGAACTGCACCGCGTTGAAGTCCCTGGTTGTCGGACAGAACTCACTGTCCTCCACGGAGGACTTCAGGCTGGAGGACGTGCCGGCGCTGGAGACGATTCGCATCAGCAGCGACTGCTTCCACAGCGTGGAGTCCTTCGTGCTGGAGGGGCTGCAGAACCTGGTGCGCCTGACGGTGGGCCTGGAGTCCTTCACCCGGGCAAATGACGCGCACTTCGCGGTGAGGAACTGTTCGCGCCTGGAGATGGTGGAGATCGGCAACAAATCCTTCAAGGGCTTCCACGTGGACGCCTTCGAGGGCCTGCCGTCGCTGCGCGAGTTCACGGTGGGCCGCGCGTGCTTCATGATGCAGGGCGCGCTGGCGTTCGAGGGCTACGCGCAGCTGGAGACGGTCAAGATGGGCGAGGACTCCTTCCAGGACTTCTCGTCGTTCACGCTGAAGGACTGTCCGAAGGTGAAGGAGCTGGCGTTCTACCCGTCGGCGTTCCGCATGGCGACGAACTTCACGGTGCAGGGCAACGCGCAGCTGGAGGTCGTGGAGGTGGGCAGCCGCGCCTTCGGATCGGTTCGCTCGTTCGTGCTGGAGAACAACCCGGCGCTGCGCGAGCTGGCCGTATTCTACGACTCCTTCGGCTCCGTGCAGGAGGTGAGACTGGAGGGCCTGAGCCGTCTGGAGACGGTGGAGGTGGGCGAGAACTCCTTCACGCACAGAAACGGCACGCTGGTGGTGAGGGACTGCGAGAGGCGGCGAGAGCTGAAGATCGGGTCAGGGTCCTTCGAGCTCTTCACCACGCTCGAGCTGTCGGGTCTGGACGCGCTGCAGACGCTGGAGCTGGGCGACGTGGAGGCGGTGAGCGGGACCTTTGCCGCCGCGGCGCTGGAGCTGAAGGGTGGTTCCCGCGGGAGAGACTGAGGCGTAGACTTGCCGAAGCTGCAGTCGCTGGCGTTGGGCGGAGCGGCGTTCCAGCAGTCGAGGCATGTGGCGTTGCAGAGTGCGCGACGAGGAGGAGAGTGATGAATAGACCTGCCTGCACTGACGTCCATTCGGCTCGGCAAGGACGCGCTGGCCTTCGCGGATCACGACGCCTCCGAGCTGGTTCTGCAGAGTGGGTGTGTAATGGAAATGTGAGGCGTAGACATGCCCGAGCTGACCTCGCTCACGACTTACATGAGTGGAGACTCCAAGTCCTTCGTGTATCCCCGTGTCCTTGACCTTGAGCGTGGGTGGTGGTTGCATCCTCTCAGCGCTAGACATGCCGAAGCTGGCGACGGTGATGCTCTCCCCGTCCGCCTTCAAGCACCGCACCTCCGTCGTGAAGGAAGGTGTGTGTTCGCTCGTTCCCTCAGGGTGTAGACATTGGCGCGCTGGAGAAGTACTTTGAAGAATCCTAGTTTGTGCTGTGTTTGTTTCTGAGATGTGTTGAACAAATACCTCACAATGATTGTTCATGGGCTGTCTTTGCTGGTGAGGATGCTCAGGTTCATGGCGAACAGCGTCAGGAAGCTCTGGTGGTGTGAATGGATCCTGTCGATGTTGTGGAGGAAAATGGACGCCTCACTTGGCGGGAATGGCTGGAGGGTGTGGACCCCTCCTTGCTCGTGGTTTGGACACTGCACGTACTTGGTCTACGCGTGAGGGAGAGACAAGGAGTGCACGTCGAATTGCGGCGTGGAGCGATTGGCTGGACTGATGATGGCACTCTTCAGGGGGATTGACAGGAAATGCGTCATATCTACAGGATTGACTGGAGAAGTGGAAGAGTCAGTTGGCACATCACTTCATGACAGAAGGATCCGTACGTGCACGTGATGGTGTTGAAGGGTGGGGTGTGGTGCTTCTTCGGTGAGAGTACACGGTGGAGAGGGTGCGAAGGGGATGAATGCGTTCTTCCAGTGGCTCGTTCACGAGGAAGTGGAGGAAATCAATGACTCGAACAGTTTGCATCATAACGAGCACACGATAGACAACAACAAAGAGGAATTGGTACACAGGAAGAAGCAAGTCAGGTTTAGGGTCAGGGATACTGTGGTTGCAGTTCTGGAGTGGTAGAAGAACTCCCAATCACCGAACTCTGGAATACGACAAAGCAAGGAATAGGACACACACGACTGAACGGAACATCTCACTTCCAACTCGTTAGCTTATAGAAAAGGCATTCATGAAGTAGGAACACTCCATCACGGAAGGATACGTGTTGCCGCCATTCCACTCAACAGTACTGAATTCCATGAACAAGGAATGATGCATGGATAAGAGAAATGTGCCAGATTCAGAAAGAATGAAGGGGTTGACGAAAATAGGGACGCTTTTAGTCAATTCCTGTTTTGCCTCATTTCTGGGTTGTAACGCTGAGTTGGTTTCTTCTTTTCTATGTGGAATCATGGGATTATCGAATCCATCCCATCTAGGAGTTCCAATGCCTCCCTAGTCGATTCTTCTTCTTTTGATATTGCTATTCCAATGGTGAGTTGTGCTCACTGTGTGAAACGGATACGCGGACTGCTGACATGGTAATCCACTCTCTACACTGTTTTGGTGTCTTTTCTGATGGAATGAATGGTACTTGATTGCTTGAATGCGTGCTGAGGAGAAGGCTTTGCGGTTGTGCTCTTTGGTGTATTCGTAACCTATGAGCATTTTGAGTGGCTCTTTGAAGCGTGCATGAATTGCTATGTCCATAAGTCACTTGCATTGGCTGTAGCTGGAGATGAAAGGCGTGTGTCCCATTTGAAGGTGATTTCGAGTATTTCTGAAGAGTACCTATTCTTTACTGCTGTTCTTGAAGTAATAGTCTCGTCATTTCACTTGCATCTCGTATCACTGATTCTTCGGCAATAACATGGTGATTGATGATGAGAAGAAGCCGTATTATTGAATGCGCATCATGGGTGACACGCTGAGGGAGGTGCGTCGCATGATCCTCGTGCTTGCCTTGAATGACGACTTCTCGGTCATCCATTGGCTTTGAGATCTCAGTCTTCTCACCCGAGTGTCCCGGCATGCCCTGCAAGTTGATTCATCAGTTCATGGTGCTGTCCTCCGAGACGCACAACTACCCACTGCTGAGAGAAGAGTGATGATGCTGAGACGGCAAGCAACGGGAAGGTGCTGAAGGAGATCTCGGCGCCGAACGGAGCGGAGATGGACATCCTCCAGACGATGTATGTGAAGGAGCTATGGGGCGCGGAGTTGCAGGAGAAGGACGCGATGATGATCCGCGAGAAGGACCGCGCGTTGATGGAGGCGGTGGGCGAGCGCGAGAAGGTGGCGGTGATGGTGATGGGCAAGATAAGGGACACGGGCCGCATGGTGGTGAAGGACAGCAAGACGGGCGAGACGGTGAAGGTGGGCGAGCTGCCGAAGAAGCCATTCGTGGACCACCCCGTGGCGGAGATGCTGCCTGAGGACCTGAGGGTGATGCAGGCGCTGGACCGCGTGCTGCGTCTGCTGTCGGTGGGCAGCAAGCGCTTCCTGTGGTTGCTGTGGTTGGTGACGAGCAAGGTGGACCGGTGGGTGAGAGGCCTGATGGTGCGGCAGCAGTGCTGCACCTGCCGCTGAGCGACATGGCGGTGTTGGTGCAGAGCCCGTTCTCGACGACGGGCTGCGCGACGGCGATTGGCGAGCCAGCTGGAGATTGTGGAGTTGGAGTGCTGCGAGGCGATGGGCGCGGCGATGGTGGAGGTGGGCATGGTGACAAGGACTCGCTGTGGATGGCGGCGAAGGTGGGCGAGGAGGTGGTGTCGGTGTACGCGGGCTGTCCGGACATCTCGCTGAGGGTGACGCCGGACATCAAGCACGCGGGTCGCTCCTCGCTGGTGTTCGTGGACCTCTCCGGCGGCCACGCGCGGCTGGGCGGCTCGGCACTGGCGCAGACCTTCAAGCAGCTGGGCGACGTGACGCCCGACTGCGACACGGCGCTGCTGAAGCGCGCCTTCCGCGCGACCCAGCGTCTGCTGCGCGAGCGTGTGCTGCTGGCGGGCCACGACCGGTGGGACGGCGGTCTGCTGACGAGGGTGCTGGAGATGTGCTTCGGCGGTGACTGTGGGTGTGTGATGGAGGCGACGACGGAGAACAGCGTGATGGAGTTCCTGTTCAACGAGGAGCTGGGTCTGGTGGTGGAGGTGCCCGCGTGTGTGATGACGAAGACGCAGGCGGCGAACCGCGTGAAGGTGAGCGTGAACGGCGCGGTGGTGCTGGACGAGGACGAGAAGGCGCTGCACGACCTGTGGAAGGCGACGTCGTTCGAGCCGGACAAGCTGCAGTCGAACCCCGCGTGCGCCGAGCAGGAGCAGGAGGGTCTGAAGAAGCGCCACAAGCCCACGTGGAAGCTGACCTACGAGCCGCGCGTGTCGATGGTAGCTGGCTGGTGAAGTACCGCGTGGCGATCATCCGCGAGGAGGGCTCGAACGGGGAGTGTGAGGTGGTTGTGAGAGTGGCGGGCTTCGAGCCGTGGGACGTACATGTTGGCGACCTGCTGAGCGGGCGCATCACCGGTGCAGGAAGTGCGAGAGAAGCGGGTTTCTTCAACCGTTACCGGATTCTGGTGGAGTGGATACTGTTGTGCATCGAGAAGAGGAGGAATACGCTGCACACCGCGAAGACGTATCTTCCAGTCGAGCCGCACGAGAGGGAGGATATCATGTGCCCATGGGTAGTGAGGGAAGTCAACCGCCGGGGTCACTACGTCACGAAGTACGAGAGAGTGTTTGAAGTTGTTCCTTGTCATAAGGACGGGAGGGAGATTCCTGAGTCTAAGGGTGCATATTACGGTGACGAGTGATATTATAGGTCGTTACATGTACAAGGTGAAGGATTTGGGACACAAAGAGTGCTACATCGTTGATTTGTCGGATACTGCAAACCCCTGCAGCTGCCACCAACCCAAATGACAGAAAGTGCCTTGCATTCATGTGATCAGGGTGCTAAACTGGAGAGAGGAGTATTGGTGCGTGTGGGAGTATGTGGGAAAGGAGTACACTCTTGAACGAGTTGAGGAGACGTGCGACTTCCTGAATGACAAGGAGTTTCACCTTCTGAAGTGGATCCACAACATGCTTCCGGAAATGAGTAAAAGGACGTCGTTTTCCAGATCCTACAGGATGAACAATGGAAGAAACTCTCAACGCAAGCCCAGTGACGGTGAGATGCTGGTAACATTTCAAACCCTGTCTTACGAGTAGAAATAAAAGACGTGAAGCTTCTTATCCCGGGAAGAATTGAATGTGATTTG
Organism: Blastocystis sp. JDR; assembly: GCA_039096365.1. Lineage (NCBI taxonomy): Eukaryota > Bigyra > Opalinata > Blastocystidae > Blastocystis > Blastocystis sp. JDR. Next base: position 10,318 of record JBBPEF010000015.1, on the reverse strand, counting down.
TGTTGATTATTGAATAAAGCAAGGCAATCATCAAACACTCCTCTGAGAGACACCTAAACTACGTATGGTCGAAGACTGTCCGTTTGGAAATGACACTGTTGACAAATCGATGCGTTGCTGACTCTGTACGCCTTTGATCAAGAAAAAACGGAGAGGATACATGAACCCTTGCTGAGTGAACGGTATAGCAGCGTCTCTTCAATACCCACTTACTTCGACTTCATTACTGACCATATCATCACTCATAGAGGACCGAATCATTGAGATGGATGAACAACGTTGCACCTACATAAGCACGCCACCCTCTGAAGGTACCCGGTGAAACGCCATCACCTACAACCCATACAACGATGAATTGCAAAGAGAATGATTAAAGCAGTCATCCAGATGCACATATATGCATGCATTTTCACGCTCATGCATGCAGATGGACGGAATGCATGGAGTGGGTCCTCAGTGGGCATGCATATGCACACATCTGCATGCAGGAGCGTGAAGATGGATGCATGAGCGTGCATATGCATGCAGAGTCAGTCTAGGATGGGGTAGTGGACGTACGTCTGTATGCATGTGTATCCATAAGTGTGCATATACATACATCTGCATGTATATGCACACTTATGGATTAGTGATGTCCCATGACCCAAAGAGAAGAGTGCGGGGGTACATATATAGGTGTTTCAGAATGTACTCGACGAGAGGAGTATGATGGTATAGGTGGCGGGTCAAAATGGGGGGTGTCGATTTACGACGGTACGGTGTTGCCCCTGTCTATGCTTAAGCCAGTGTCATCCCTCACTATCACAGTATCAGATTCTCGAGAATGATTATACATTAATTGAATTCGTGCATCCAATAGGAGTAGTTGAACCATTATTTGCAGCTGATAATGAAACTCTCCTTCATTTCTTCAGAAATAGTTTGAGAAAGGAAAAGAGAAAGATGGAACCTCCTGCTGCTGAACGTAGTATCATATAATAGACTTAAATGTAGAAGCCCATGTCCTTGCTGATGTCTATCGTGACAAAGGAGTAACAGAATTATGGATCACGGAACGCGGTTGTAACGGAGAAGAAGAGACAACCCTTGATTTGACGGAATACCAAAACCTGAAAAAACTGCATGTGGGAAATAACTCCTTGAACAACGTGAAGGAATTGGTACTTAAGGGACTTTCGTCATTGGAAACTGTTGAAATTGGAGATGGCTGCTTCCTGTCTTGCAGAAGAACTGTTTTTGAGAGTCGTTTTGCATTATCTCCTGAATGAATAGACTTGCCGAATCTGAAGACCATTACCATTGGTAATGAGTCCTTCCAAGGAGACCCTGATGTTGAGTGTGAATTGAAACTGAGCAGTATTTGCTATGTTATTCTATTACATTTAGAGTTGGAGAACTTGGAATCGCTCATCATCAGGAGCAACTCTTTTGAATGGGTGAAAGACCTGAAGATGGCGAACTTAACTCACCTGAAGAAACTGGTATTTGGGAAAGGCTCATTTGGATCCTCCTTGGATGGTACATTTGAAATGAGATACTGTGGGAAAGCAGTGAAAGAGGAGAAATCGGATAGTGACCAATCCACTGAAAAAGGAGTTGATGAGAACAAGAAAAAGGCAGGCAAGATAGTTGATGTTGTTAAGAAAGGTGAAGTGGCTGATGAGGGTCTCTTCTTTGGTGATGAGTCATTCAGGCACTGGAATGAATTCATCATCAGTGATTGTTCAGTCAAGAGAGTCATGATTGGTGTTGACTGCTTTTTGAGATGTGAGTATGCGGTGTTCAATGGTAGGTTGGTGATAGAATCTAATGATTAATAGCAATTGGAAGGCTCGATGACTTGGAGACAAAGATGTACTCATTCTATGGAAATGAACGGGCTATTTGCGAACTACGAATGATTGGTTATGTTGGCTTGCATTCTTGACAACTAGAGCTGTGTGATTTGAATCGGTTTAAGTTTCGTCAGGGTTCATTCCATCGCACTACAGAAGCGGATTTCAGGAACATGCCTTATGTGGAGAAGGAAAACATGATGCATATAATCCATGGATCCTTAAGGAAACTGGATTATTTGGATGTACAGAATGCAGGTGATATTGAGACTCGAGATGTTATCAAGAAAAAGAAGGGACAATTGAAGGAACAGAAAACAATCATGAGGGAGAATGATTTCAACTATCTTGACAATATCACAGTAGTCATTGTATCTGATGGAATACCTATTAATCAAGTCTATTTTAGACGTTTCCAGTCTCTTCGCATGATAATCGTTGGCAATGAATGTGAAAGTGATTCTTTGCGCTTGACATTCGCTAACATGCCAAATCTGGAGAGAGTTGAAGTCGGTAGTAGTTGTTTCTTGACTGTCACAGTACTGCATGTGAACAACTGCCCCAAATTGAGAAGACTATTCATCGGTAATGGTTCATTTGCAAGAATTGAGAATTGTGTGATTGAGAACAATCCACTACTGTTGGAGCTGCAGTTGGGTGGTAGTGCTGCTGTTTCTCTACAGGAAGAGAACAAGACACAACTGTCCATTGTGACTTCGAACCCTCCTGAGGTGGTCCACGAGGATAACACGGCGCCACGAGTTCTGAAACTAGCCATTGTCGCTATTTGTGCACACTCATGAATAGACTTGCCCCTTCTGAAGAGATTACTGTTTGGAAATGGATTCTTCCGCGGTTGTAATGCATTAACCCTTGAGAGTATACGAATAATCCGCTGCCAATGAGTAGATCTGTCTTCCCTGATATCCGTTTTCGGTCCTGAATTGAGGGACATCGAGTTCCCTCAACTCCAGACGCTCTCCATTACTAGTCCTATAAGTGAATTCAAATGACAAGTAGATGTTCTTGTGACGCTGAAGGTGAAACGCAGTGGAACTGGAATGAAGATTGAAAGCCATATGTAAGGATGAAACATCAGGCCTCTGTGTTTACTATTAACAAATGTAATCCCAATGCTCTCCTGTGTGTTGTACACTCATCGTTGATGAATACTGGGAGTTTCTTTTATTCTAATTGTTTTTCCAATATGATTTCCATTTCTCCATTCAACAATCGGGAATTGTGGAAACGCCTCAAGGTCAAATACGAGATAGGACTATCTGATGCGCCCTCTATACATGTCTTGTTATAACAAACAACATACTATAGGGGCGCTTTGCGGAGCTATGTACTTCTACGCTAAATGCTCCCTACACAGGGATGTGGTGGTAGCTTGGCTGCAAGAAGACCCCTTTGTTACAAGAAACACACATCACACACCATCCATAAGCGTTCCCACTACGGTACTGTCCACGTCGAGATGAATCACAGATGACGGTAGATGGGCGAGGTCTGACCCACCACGGCGCCCTCGGAACCGTTCGGGTTCATCGGGTACCCCATCGTCACGTTGCCGTCGTCGTCCACGTACTTCAGCGCCACGCAGTTCTGCCGCATCACCTCTTCCTTCACCGCGTCGTCGGACCAGAAGCAGCGGCCCTCGCCGTGAGCCACCCACACGCCCAGCGTGGAGCCCTCCTCGCGGATGATCGCCACGCGGTACTTCACCAGCCAGCTACCATCGACACGCGCGGCTCGTAGGTCAGCTTCCACGTGGGCTTGTGGCGCTTCTTCAGACCCTCCTGCTCCTGCTCGGCGCACGCGGGGTTCGACTGCAGCTTGTCCAGCTCGAACGACGTCGCCTTCCACAGGTCGTGCAGCGCCTTCTCGTCCTCGTCCAGCACCACCGCGCCGTTCACGCTCACCTTCACGCGGTTCGCCGCCTGCGTCTTCGTCATCACACACGCGGGCACCTGCACTGCCTCGTACGCCGTCTTTGCGTCGTCTACCTCTACCACCAGACCCAGCTCCTCGTTGAACAGGAACTCCATCACACTGCTCTCCGTCGTCGCCTCCATCACACATCCATAGATACCCCGCGAGTTAACACTTAACTCGTCAATTGAAGAAGATACGATACGATTAGCAAGATATACAACACAGCTATCACTTCAATGAAAGACATACACCTTTTATCTACAACAAACAATGAATGAGTACTTCTCCAACTCCTTCCTTCCATGAGCGAACTGGCACACTCTTCCATACTTGCACTTTCCATTAGACATGTAGTTGCGACATAGTTGCGTCTTGTAGAGATTGCTCTTTGCCACAGGAGGGAGAGCTGGTTTCCCCTTTATCTTTGTCTTTGTTATCTTCTCACACAATAGAACAATCTTCTCGTCTTTCTTTCCATTCGCTCTAGATACACTCATCACAGTTACAAGAAACAAATCTCTATGAAAACTGGAATCATCATTTCAAACACATTTAGCCTCCAGTATTCTTATCATCCATTATGAGTCCTTCTCTACTTCTCTGCTTCTCTCTTTGCTTTTCCATGCTATTCTTCACTCTCCTCCTTGGGTTGGTGCAAAGAAGAGACGAGGACATCCTCACTCCTTCCGTATTGTATTCAACCCGTTTAACACGCAGACTTATGACAAGGGTTTTTCATACTACAAGGGCGCAAATCGCATTGTTCGGACCATTCAATGGACACAAGCCAGTGTGATGAAGCAGCGTAATGCCTCTTTCAGAGACATGATTCCTAGTGGAACTGATTCAAGGCAGTGATATCACATCCCTTGGTTTCAACTACTCCTACTACTACAATCCCGGGATGACTTCACCAAGGATTCTAAAGGAGCCTGTCACAAAATGGAATGCAGGAGAAGCAGAGTTCATCGAGTACATGAATAGCGTGTACATTCCCACTCACAGGAGAGAGGTGAAGGAAGAATCCTCAACACTCATCTATCAAAAGCGTGCGAATGCTGGAGTGGCAAACCAGATCATGGGTACATGTGATGTGCTGTTGTTGGGAATCGTGAATAATCGCTCTGTTCAAAGTAGTCACTCTTCTCGACTGAAACCCATAGTCAATGCTCCAGCCATACCCAGTCACTTCTTCCTTTTTCCCCTTTTCAATTTCACCTTTCCCGCTGTTCTCTTATCACCATCTGGTGATTCTCACCATTCCTCCTCATGGCTAGAAGAAGCGCGTCTCAGCAGCGTTACATCCGTTGTGAATGACTCCACCATCCATTTCGAATTCACTTCTCGGGCGATGATTCCAGGCATTATAGACAGCACGCCCTTCAATTCTCTATATAAGGACGTTGTTGTGATTGAATCTGCGACCACTTTTCTTCGTCCCATCTTCCGTCTCAAGTCTGTTCGCCATTTTGCTCGTACAGTCATCATGCAAAGTGCCAACGCGTCTATGGCTCGTAGCAGTTGGTACAGAACATGCTTCCATGGCTTGTTCCAGCCCAGTGCATTTACTGCAGAGTTCATCGAGCCTTGGGTGCATGCGTTTGAGGGACATTTCATGGTGGGTGCCCATATCCGATTGGCTGGCAATCTCACCACATGGCGAGAAAAGGCAGCTGCATTGACCCTGTCACAAGTGGAAGCCCAATTCGACGCGATGGAATCGATACTGGATGAGAAACCCAATTCACTCCTCTTCCTAGCAACGGATAGTCCATGGATTGAGAGGGAGATGGAAGAGCGGCTTGGCAGTCAGTTACTGTTTGTGGGCAATCTGCCTCGAACACATACGGGTACCTTCACAAACGAGGCGGGCTTGATGCGGTCCTACACGGAGTTGGTTTTACTGTCAAAGTGTGATGTGCTCTTTCTGTCTACCAAGAGCTCCTATTCCAGATTAGCCAATTCCATCAAGAAGGAGACGGCTCAAATCTATTTCTTCTAGCAATTCTTGCTTGTTTCAAACAAATCAGAGTGTGAGGAACAAAGCCATTCAAGCATGAAGGAACAAGCGGGTTGCCACTTACAGGCGCTTCAGAACCATATCACTGGGCACATCCTCACGAGAGATCACACCCTTCACATCGTAAACAAGCTTCTGAGCAATTTCAGGCTTGAACAGGGCACGGAGATCCTTCATCGTCATTGCAGCGTACTCCTTGTGAGCCACAGCCATCACCACCGCATCGCAGTCCTTGATGTCTGTCAAATCAGTGAGAGTGACACCATAGAAGCGCTTCACCTCGTCCTTGGGAGCGATGGGGTCGCAGGAGACGACGTCGATGTCGTACTCCTTCAACTCGTTGATGATGTCGTGCACCTTGCTGTTGCGCGTGTCGGAGCAGTTCTCCTTGAAGGTGATGCCCATCACGCACACGCGAGCGCCCTTCATCACCAGACCGCACTGCACCATCAGCTTGACAGTCTTCGTGGCGATCCAAGCACCCATCGAGTCGTTCAGCAGACGACCGTTCTGAATAATCAAACTGGTGTAGCCGAGGTTCTGGGCACGGTAGGTCAGATAGTAGGGGTCCACACCGATGCAGTGACCGCCCACAAGACCGGGGTGGAAGTGGAGGAAGTTCCACTTCGTGCCGGCAGCGTCCAGCACATCGTTGGTGTCGATGCCCATCTTGTCGAAGATCATCGCCAGCTCGTTCATGAAGGCGATGTTGATGTCGCGCTGCGAGTTCTCGATCACCTTGGCGGCCTCCGCCACGGCGATGGAAGTGGCGCGGTACACGCCGGGCTCCACCACCATCTCGTAGACCTTGGCGATCTTGTCCAGCGACTCCGCATCGCAACCCGACACGATCTTCTTGATGGTCTTGAAGGTGTGGACCTTGTCACCAGGGTTGATTCTCTCGGGAGAGTAGCCCAGCTTCCACTCCTCCTTGTATTTCAATCCAGAGAACTTCTCGATGATGGGGATGCAGAGCTCCTCCGTCAGACCGGGATACACGGTAGACTCGAACACAACGTAGTCACCCTTGGAGATCACCTTGCCGACCACCTCCGAAGCACCCTCCACGGGACGTACATCAGGAGAACGGTCCTCGTTGACAGGAGTGGGCACAGCCACGATGTAGAAGTTGGCAGAGCGGATCGGCTCCAGATCGTAGGTGAGGGAGAGATTGCCGCCCTTGAGGGTCTTGATGAGTCTCTCCGTACCGACTTCGCAGGTAGGATCCTCGCCGTTGAGGTAAGCCTCGATCTTGGGCTTGCACACATCGAAACCGATCACCTTCACTCCCTTCTCAGCGAAGGCCACAGCCATGGGCATACCCACGTAGCCCAAACCAACGACGCATATCTTCAAATCGGAAAAGCTCATAGTGATAAACTGAGAGTGTGGTTTTGAATGTGTAATAGTGTTCTGTTTGAAATGATTGGTGTGACACAAACAACAGCTATTATGACCGTTTCCTTTCACATTTCGCTTCTCCTCTTGTCACTGGAATAACCTGCTTGACACTTGACTTTGAAAGGCCTGCTGCAATTGTGCTGAAACCACTTCCCTGTGTAGTGAGAAGAGCATTACAGTCACTCAAAACGAAGAGATCTAAGAGGGCTCCACCCACCTTATCCTCTGATATTTGTTTTCCCGTAGTACGCCCTCTTGTGTGATTCGAGGCAATGATGATCAAATAGTCGGGATTGAGTTGTTCACGGAGATAGGAGAGTGCCTTATCAGAGTCACTGGAAAGATACACAGACACATCTTTGGTATTGTTGGTGAGGAGACTTCGCATACTCTCAATTCGACTGGGAATGGTTTCTAGTGTCTGCTGATCCACCATAGAAACACCCTCACAGTCATTAGCCAGTAATCCACCAAAGCGAATATGGGCTCCGATCGAAACACTTCGTTGGTGCACTGCACTCCTCATTTGATTGATTTCCTCCCTTATTCTCTTGTTTGGACGAAGAAGCAACTGATAGAGCTTCCTCTGATAATCGCTCATCGATTCATCTTCTCTCATCACTCCATTTCTGATGAGGATCTCTCTGTTCTGGTCATTGTGAACATACTTGAGTGGCAGTCGAGCATCTCGCAGTGTAGTGTTCTCCTGCAGGGCTGCAGCAAAGTCCACTGTATCATTAACAATAGTGAAACAGGAGAAGGGCCCGCTGCATACATGCGAAGGAAGTGTTTCTACAAATGATCATGCATAGCAAAACCAACCGTCAGGGTATTCCCTATCCTTGAAACAGGAGTCAGTGGAATTGAGAATTGGAGTTGGTGTTTTGACTATTCCTAACTGATGATTCAGTGACCAACAATAGAGTCTCTTCTTTGTGAGGAGAGCGTATGTTACAGCCATGCTAGTGGAGATGAACTTGTGACCCAGCCCGCCACCAATCGCATTCACAACAATCACTGATCCATCATGAGCAATCATGATCCATCAAGAGCCATCAGCCATGATCAATCGCGTTTTGTACAACCACAGAAATACATGCCGCGAGCTTTTGAAATGCCACCACTACCATATGATCAGGCACACTGCCTACTATATATGGCATGTCGGTACACCAGGCGGAAACGCCTCCTTGACATAACTGAATACAAACCTCATCCAGCTTCATCCACATCATCCAGCTTCATCAATGGTGGTCAAGCTTCATCGATGATCCTCCAGCTTCACTCATGAAGCTCAAGCTTCCCTGATGATCGTCCTGCTTCATGGGTAAAACTCGAGCTTCCTCGATTATCTCTGCCTTTCAATATTGATAAGAACAGACTTGTTGAAACAAGCGACTCCTCAATCCAACTACATCATCCTTCTCTCGGTGATGAGGCAGTGGCAGTACCTCATCCCCCATGAATCGATGATGTGGCTTGTCATCGTCCATCTGCTTGTAGGTACCCTTTGAGTCTCCTGATAACAAACAAACAAACAAACAAAATGTTAACGGAAAACCTGCAGGCTTGTTTCTCCCTGAAGGGCCCGCACCCTTCGCCCGTACGCCTCTCCTGAGTAAACGCCCATGAAAAACCCCCAAGTTTGCCTGACACGGGCTCGCGCCCTCTCCCACTGACCGGGCTTGCGCCCTCCTCCCTCGAGGTAAAAAACACGTTAGGGTAGTAACGCCCTTGTCGCGCTGAGCAACCTCGGGCTGCCGCCTAAAGGAATACTGCCTTTCATACAGCGAGTACCCCGTGGGCCTGCCGCCGGTTCCACAGTCCTGCCCCTCCAGTGTGTGCAGTCCTGCCAACTGCCCGACCCACAGCGGATCGTACGGCATGAGTACCATTCCCTCCCGTCTGCCATAGTGCGGTTCGTGGTCTCGCCCCAAGCCAAGACCAACAGGCATCCCAAAAAACACCATTTCTGGTGAAAAAGAACGGGCGCCTTTGACGCCTCAAGCGAGAAATCCCTCGGGACACCCTCTGGCCACGAAGAACACGCTGTCCCCGCCGTCCTCGGTCTGGCGGTCCGCCGCGTCCTCTCCACTGTCCCTCCGGCACAAACACTATCGGCCATTGTGTAGTGTGGTTCTGCGTCTCCTTCGTCTCCTTCGCCTTCTGCGCCTCCTTCGGCTTCTTCGCCTTCTGCGCCTCCTTAGGCCTCTTCAGCTTCTGCGCCTCCTTCGGCTCGTCCTCGACGCGCACTCGCGTGTATCGGTACTTGCTTCATAGACTGTGCTTGCAACTCGTCCTTCGGCTCCTTCGTTGTGGGGGCCCAACCATTCGACTCGTTGTTGCCCTCGAGTTCTTGTGCGCGGGCGCGCTCTCTCCTTCGCTGCGCTCGCTTCTTCCGTGTTGTAGAGTCCGTCTCGTCCGGGGGTCTGGCTTGCCTCCACTGTCTTCTCGGCAACAGGATTCCTTCCTCCTTCTCCCCGCTGTCGCGCCGCGGGGGCCCAAGTACTCGGGTCGACGCTCCATTAGGGTTGTTGCGCCGGCGCACTCCACCTTCTCTCCAGTACGCTTCACTCGTCTTCTCCGTTGACTTGCCTTGACTGCTTGTTCCGGCAGGCTTCTCTCGACAGAATGCTTTGACAGGCTTGTTTCACCAGACTTGTTTCGTCCTCCAGACTCCGTTCTTCCCTTGCTCCATCAAGCTCGCTTCGTCGCTCTCGTCTTGCCCCTCGAACTCGTCTTGCCCTACCGTGGGTTCTTCACCACTCGCGTATCCCTTCAGTCCCCGGGTCCTCTGGTCCCTCAGATCCCACGAGTCCACGAGTCCGTCTGGTCTCTGACGCGAGGGTCTCCCCCCACTCGGGTAGGTCTCGACGCCGCTCTTCTGGCTCGCTCTTCTCGTTGGCCTTGCCGTTCCTCTCGCCGATGGTCTGGGTGCAGATCTCGCCGATGTTCTGGGTGCAGATCTCGCCGTTGCTCTGGGTGCAGGTCCCCTCGTCGGTCTCCTCGTCTGTCTCCTTGCTCGCTCTTGCCCTTGCCCTTGCTACAGATCTCGCCGTCGCTCTGGTCGTAGACCTCGCCGTCGATCTCTTCTGCTCTACTCCTTAGTCACCACAAACCTTTA
>JBBPEF010000044.1:0-42436 GCA_039096365.1 Blastocystis sp. JDR | reverse complement strand
TGGGTGTAGGTGGGTTCACTGCAGGAGGAAAGGAGTGGGGGCTACAGTGAGTGCGGTGACAAGACTCTACCATGAGTCGATGAAGCCTATCGATGCTAATACCGCTTCACCTGCTTACAAAAGCAAAGAAGCACGGATTGGCTCAGGAAACCGCTCCTCCGTTTCTCCTACCCCAAAATCAGCAAAGCCTCAGGAAAGTGGCAAATTGCATTCATTATCTACACAACGATTGTGTGCTATGGCAAATGGTGAGTCCGTTGCAAAGAAAGAGGTGAGTCGTGTTGCGATGGGGTGACCGGTAGCTGTTTATACATCCTTTCTGAAGTGGAGTTGCGTAGAGATGTTCGTGCAACAGTTCGAATCGAGTGAGTAGTGTGATGCGTAGGATTTGGAGTTGTTGCTAAAGGGACTCTCAAAACGGGATATGCTCTTGGAGGTCATTCAGGTGTTTAAAGATGTTTCTGTCAAATCGGTGAGTGTTTGAAGTGCTACTCATATGTAGCCGAATATTGTGCTCACCGTTCCTTCTGTGGAGCTGCTATTCTCCGCCATTATCAGCAAAAGGCAATACAATCTAGCGACCCAGATCTGGGATGCGTGCAGTTACGACAGCCGGAGGCGGTGGGGAATATGGAGTGTCTATTGTCGGTGCTTGCTATCGGATCAGCAGCTCGAAGCCGCTCGTCCCCTGCTGAACAAGCTGCAGATGTGCTCCTATTCCATCCCCTCTGCCAATCGGTCCGTAATTCAGGGACTGTACACTGGAAAGTATTACGAAGAGTGTCTTCGGTTCTTTCACGGCTTGCTGGAGTTGGATGCGAAGGGACTGCTCCTTGGCGACGCGCTGAGTTTTCAACTGGCAATCAAGTCTGCGTATCAAGTGCATGACTACAGACAAGTGCTATCCATATACGATCGGATGGTGAAGTCGAATCTCAGTGCCTCGCGTCCTGTTGTCTATATCGTGTCCAGTGTGAGTACCATTTAAGTGAATATGATTCCGTAGGTGTACGAGCAAGGGGAGTTTTGGAAAGTGTACTATGAGGACAAGATCCGATTACTGCGGGATTCGGGCATCATTCCAACGAAGGAACAGTGGAGGCCTGGAAGAGGAGTGAGGGATAGACAAATACATATCTTTGCGCAATCTCGGCTGCCTCAGTGGCTGAAGGGAGGAAGCATTCTCCACGCATTTGGAAAGAAGAAAGGAGAAGGAATTCTCACATACAAAAGTGAAAACGCCTATTGTGAGTGTGATCCGGATTGCTGACGCGTAGTTGCCAATGTGGAGAAGTACTATGATCCGCACCGTCGGCTAAAGCTGATCGCGCTGATGGACGAAGTTTCCGAGCTGAAGGGAGTGAAGGCCACGCAAAAGCTGCTCATTCGATCATTGCCAAACGATGCACAGCTGACTTCCTTGCTGAGTGAAGAGCTTTACCCCACCATCGATTTCTCTGTTCATGTTGTCATTCACTGTTTCGCTGACGCTTAGGATTCTCTCCTTTCCATCCCCCTCCAGTCCATTCTGCACTGGAAGAACCACCGCGAAGACCCCGTTCTTTAGTCTCGTGTTTGATGCAAACACCCCAGAGAATAGTCTCGTGTTTGATGCAAACACCCCAGAGAATAGTCTCGTGTTTGATGCAAACACTCCAGAAAAGCTACTTAACAGTTGATGATGTCCACGAAGTCGGGCTTCAGAGAGGCTCCGCCCACCAGGAATCCGTCGATGTCCTCCTTCGCGATCAGGTCCTTGCAGTTCTTGGTGGACACAGAGCCGCCGTAGATGATGCGCACCTGCTCAGCCACCGCCGGGCTCACCGCAGCCGCCATGAACGCGCGGATCTGCGAGTGCGTCTCCTCGGCCACATCGGGCGTAGCGGTCTTGCCAGTGCCGATGGCCCACACGGGCTCGTAGGCGATCACGATGTTCTCCCAGTCCTTCTCCTCCACGGCGTCCACCACCGCCTGCAGCTGCGCCTTGCACACGTCCATCGTCTTGCCGCTCTCTCTGTCCTCCAGCAGCTCGCCGATGCAGAGGATCACCTTCACTCCGTTGGCCAGCGCCACCTTCGCCTTCTCAGCGATCAGCTCGTTGCTCTCCGCGGCGACGGTATGGCGACGCTCGCTGTGGCCCACCAGAGTCCAGTTGATACCGAAGTCTACGCGTGATTCTGAACATAGTGAGGGCAACCCTTCAGCATGGGAGCGGACAATTCGCCCGTGAAAGCGCCGTAGCCCTATTCCTAACACGGAGCGACAGATCCTACGTTCACCTTCCAGATGTTCTGCGCAGCGACCTGGATCTCCTTGCGAAGAAGACTCTGCGCCAAGCCGAGGTGAAGGGCCGTGGGAGCAATCACGATGTCACGGTCGGTCTTGAGCTCGGGAGCCGCGTTGAACGCAGCGATGAGCGTTTCGATCGAAGCCTTTGTTCCATTCTACTTGTCACTTTGCTCGCAAGCAGGTCCGTACGCACTTCCAGTTACCACCGATGAAGATTTTGCGAGCCATACGTTCCAAGAAAGAAAGAAATGAGTCGCTGAGGGTCTTTGACAATACGCAGTGTGGTGCCCTCTTGAAGAGCATGGACGCACCACACTGCACTCTTTCCATGTCGTCGCATGGACTAAAGCGATGATTAGGGCAGGGAAGGACGACGCACACGGCCGTTTCATCGAGTATTCGTTGTAGAGCGTATCCTGTGCGCGATTGAATCTCGCAGTATATCTTTGGGCTGCAGTAGGATGGAATGGCCTTTTCTCGCTCGATCCGTGCTCACCATTTCGTTTAGATTCACTTGAAAGCGGTAGACATTTGAGCATGTTCAACATATCAGTGGAGAAAAAGCCGACAGTTTGAATCCCCTTCACTTTTCACGCATAGGAAGTCGGTGTGGAGGCGGGTGAAGTGGAACAGAAAGTGAAGGCGTTGACTTGCAGAATGGTAGCGTTCAACCTGCTCGGTTACGCGTAGACGTTGAATCAAATCGGTGTGCAGGCGGACTCGCCTCTGTGTTGGTCTCCCGACGGACAATTGTGCGAATTCCTACTGGATCTGACTCGCTAGCCTATTCTATGTAAACGGCACCCACGGAATCAGCGTCTGCCAGTCGGATGCGAACAACCACTTCACTCGCATCAGCGTTCTCCAGGGACACAAGCGCCGCATTCGTCAGATGCAGTGCCACCCTTCCAAGCCGATTCTCGTGAGCTGTGGAGATGAGGGCATTTTCGTGTGGGATCTGAATACGCACGCCTGCATCAAGAAGATCACGTATCTCTCTCTCCATTTCTTCATGTCTAGTGAGGACACGTGCCCTGACGCGCATGAGGAGGATGTGGAGTGCATGATCTGGCTCTACGACGGCATCGTGCTGGCTACTGGCGGCAGCGACTCCACCGTCAAGCTCTGGGACGTGGAGCGCGAGTAAGCGCCTCTGACCCCCCTGACCCCCAGTTTTTCGATCCTCGAGACCATCAACGCGCACAAGAGCAACGTGAGCACGCTGGCCTTCTGCGCGTCGCAGGACTACCTGGTGACGGCGGGCCGCGACAGCAGCATCAACCTGTGGAGCACGCGAACACTGCGTCCCGAGGTGCTGGCGAAGCGCGTAGCGGTCTCTCTCTGCCTCCACCGTAGTACGACGATAAGAGCATCGTGTGTCTGCTGATCGCGTCGATGGACGGCCACCTGGGCGACGTGAGCGCGCTGACGCTGTCCTCCGACGGCGGCGTGATCTTCTCGGGCGCGCGCGACAACACGATCCGCGCATGGGACTTCAAGAAGCACAGCATGATCCGAGAGATCAAGGACCAGAACAACCTGGCGTAGGGGCGTGGCGGCGGGCTGACCGGCAGGTCTTCACACAAGGGTGATGTGACCAGTCTGTACTGCATCAACAACGACCAGTTCCTGGTGTCCACCTCGTTCGACGGCACGATGCACATCTACAAGCTGGGCGCGATGACCAGCGAGGAGAAGATGGACGGCAACCTGACGCTGGTGACTCGAATCGTGGGGGCGTGAGGGCTAGGCCAGTCTGGACGAGCTGCTGAAGGGCGTGGCGGAGACGGAGACGGAGGGCGACCGCGTGGTGGCGAACGACGTGCTGATCAGCTCCTTCCCCTTCTTCGCGGTGCGTTCCGCCGTGGGGCGTGATGCGTAGAACGACTCCGTGATGTGCTCGGCGATGAACCCGAAGGTGCCGCTGATGGCGATCGCCAGCGACAACAACTGCGTGCGCGTGCGGACATGTCGTGCGCGTGAGGCGTAGGTGTATGACATCTCGAAGGACATCCGCGTGCCCCAGCTGACGCAGGAGTTCGTGGGCCACTCCGACTGCGTGAACAAGGTCGTGGCGAACGCCGTGGGCGCTGTGCAGATCCGTAACGCGTAGCAGGGCCTCGTGGTGTCGGCGTCGACGGACTTCGACGTGAGCGTGTTCAACCCGCAGCAGGCCACGCGTCTGCGCTGCTTCAACACGGGCGCCGCCATGTTCGCCGTGGCGACGGTGGGTGTGTGGGCGTGGTGTGACGCGCAGTGCAACGACATCGTATTTGCCGCGGGAAAGGACTACGTGATCCACTGCTACTCGCTGAACGCGGCGCGCTTCTACCAGGCGATGGAGCAGCAGTGCTTCGTGATGCGCACGGTGCCTCACCCCACCGCCTACGATGTGGCTGCCTTTTTCTTCGCTGAGGCGTAGCTGTACCACCTGACGGGCCACGTGGGCAAGGTGCGCAGTCTGGCCTTCTGCCCCGACCTGAAGCTGCTCGCCTCCGCCAGCGAGGACGTGCCGCCTCCTCCATCGTCTGACCCGTAGGGCACCGTGGCGATCCACACCGTGCCGGAGCTGTCGCCCGTGGACCCGAGCCACCCGGGGTCGCCGAGCGAGGAGGCGCCAGAGAAGGTGCTGGAAGACCACAACGGCATCGTGCTGGACGTGGCGGTGAGCGACGAGGTGGACGGCAAGCACTACCTGGCCTCCG
The DNA here is from genome assembly GCA_039096365.1 of Blastocystis sp. JDR. Taxonomy (NCBI): domain Eukaryota; class Bigyra; order Opalinata; family Blastocystidae; genus Blastocystis; species Blastocystis sp. JDR. The sequence goes on along the minus strand of JBBPEF010000044.1, from coordinate 37,442 downwards.
TGGGCAACGACTATGCGCTGTTCGTGTACACCCTCGGCAAGCACACGCGCCTGGCGTGGAGCGACTCTGCCGCGCATAGAGGGTGGGTCCCGCGGGAGGGCGTGAGGCGTAGTGTGGTGACGTGCGTGATGTTCGGGCATGGCGCGGCGCGCGAGCTGGTGTTCACGGGCGGCTGGGACAAGGAGGTGCATGTGTGGAACGTGTCGACGGGCGAGCAGGTGAAGACGCTGACGCATCACACGGAGAGCATCACGGGCCTGACGGTGAGTGCTGACGGTCGCTACGTGGGGGTGGGAGGAGGCGGTGAGGCGTAGTTGGTGTCGGCGGCGGCGGACAAGAGCCTGATCCTGTGGGACATCAGCGAGGACTTCGCGATCGTGGCGCGCTACGTGTGTCCCGACGAGTGCAAGAGCGTGTGCATTGCGGGAGACGAGATTGTTGCCGGCTATGCGAGCGGCGTGATCCGTCTGTGGCCGTTCCCCGGAGAGGAGAAGAAGGACATGTTTGTGGAAGAGGAGTTTTGATTGTAGTTTGTTGCGTGTTTGATGAAGGAAACAGACTGCACAGTAGGGTTATTCAAGAGAAGGTTCTTCTGTTGGAGAGGGAGCATTGTTGCTGTTCAATAAACAGCGCTATGTGTCGAAGTACATGCACCTTTTCGCTTCCAATAAGACATTGATCATTACAATTCATATCAATAGTCCCTTCCGTGCTTGTTTCCAATCACTATGGCGTTTCCTCTCTGTAAATGATGCAGTCATTGTGATTGTTCAACACACATTTTGGTACCCTCGAAAGTGTGAAATAGGCTGTAGAACGCGCGAATCAGCACTTGACAAAAAGAGGGCCGAAAAGTGGAGTCTCTTTATCGGGCAAAAACAGCACGAGCAATGGCGGACACTGTGAACGAGATTATGGACCGTATGGCTCCGGAGCTTCACGATCTGGAGACCAACGGTATTTTCTCCCATGTGGGTTTTTTTGGGAGATTAGTAATGCGCAGGCGGAGATCGCTTCCATTATCCGCAAACGAAGAAACATGGAATATGCGCTGTACAGTTACTCAAAGAACATTCGCGACTATCTGTCTGCTATCGAGTATGAGATTAACCTGGACTCCTTGCGGAAGCTGAGAAAGCGACGACTGGGTATCGATTGGTGTTGTTATTTTACGAATAGGTTTAGACAAGCCGCTGATCAGCGACTACAGCGTTCGGAATCGAATTTACTTCATTTTCGAGCGTATGGTGAGAAAGTACCAGGGCGATCTGAGCGTGTGGATGAAATACGTTGAGTATTGCGAGGCATCTGGGAATTCGGAGCGCTTGAGCACGATTTACCCCCGGTAGCACTCTTCTTCCCACTTCATCCTAGAATTCTCCAGTTGCATCCTCGTGCAGAAGCGATTTGGGTCCGTGCGTCCAATTGGGAGATGGCACGCGGCAACTTCCATGGCGCTCGCAGTACGAAGATGGCATTCGTGTTAACACTAGCATTCCTTCAGCGGGCGATTCGCATTAACAAGCACAGCAGTCTTCTCTGGAGAGAGTACTTCCGTTTTGAGCTGGCATACATCAACTTGATTGAAGAGCGCCGTCGCGTCCTCGGTCTGCCGGTAATTGCCATGTCGTGTTCGTTCTCTCTAGTCGCTGCGCGAGCGTCTTCTCGGCCAGAAGCTGGACCAGTCGCTGACGGACATGGTGGTGGAGGGCGAAGGGAGCGCGTCCAAGGAGGAGGAGAAGACGATGGATGCTGAGGAGAAGGAAGAGGAGAAGGAAGAGAAGGAAGTGAAGCCGAAGGAAGAGGAGAAGGAAGAGAAGCCGAAGGAAGTGAAGACGAAGGAAGAGGAGAAGGAAGTGAAGCCGAAGGAAGAGGAGAAGGAAGTGATGGATGTTGAGACAGAGGTGAGCACTGCTGAGAAGGACAAGAAGGAGGAGGGGAACGATGAGGAGAAGGAGGAGGTGAATGATGAGGAGAAGGAAGAGGTGAATGATGAGGAGAAGAAGGCTGAGAAGAACGAGATGGAAGCCGAGACGGAAGAGAAGGAGGAGAAGGCAGAAACGAATGACACCGAGAAGGACGAGAAGGAGGACCTGGCCCTCCTGTCGGAGACGCAGACGGTGCCGAGGGAGGAGAGATCGCTGCGCGACAGACAGCTGGACAAGCAGATCCGTTCGCAGTCCGAGGAGGCGCAGGCGGCGTTCCTGCAGGGCGCCATTCCGAAGGTGGTGTTCCAGCACGCGTTGGCCGGTGGGTGCGTGGAGAGAGTGTGAGGGTCAGACTGCCCCGACGAGAAGCTGCCGGTGGATCTGCTGCGTATCAGCTACGAGCTGGACAACAAGTTCGTGGAGGAGTTCATCCTGCAATGGCTGACGGAGAAGGCGACGAGTGTGGTGGTGTGGCGCGAGCTGCTGACGTACCCTGCAGCACGCGTGATGGAGGAGGTGGAGGAGGGTTGCGATGGTGAGAGGGTGTGATGGATAGAGGCCGCGGGGAAGAGACGGAAGGTGGATCTGAAGGACACCGTGACGCTGTGCTTGTTCCTGAAGGACCAGGCGTTGCAGGTAACTCCATAGCGAGGCGTTCATCGTAGCGTCTTCCTCACACGCCGGAGACGCTGGCGACGGTGCTGGCTGCCCTGTCGGAGGACGCGAAGGCGCTGGTGGAGGAGGAGCAAGTGCAGCAGCTGTACGACGCCATCGAAGCGCTGTTCAGCCAGTGCGAGACGGACGGGACGCTGTCGCCGGACGTGGTCTACGCGTACTCGAATTATTGTGCGGCGAGGGGGCAGGTGGAGAAGGCGGTGAAGTGTGTGATAGGCCACAAGGGCCTGCTGCTGTCGTCTCTGCCCTCTTTCATCAAGGCGGTGGCGCTGATCGTGACAGTGGCGACGCGCTCTCCGTTCGTGCTCACCGAGGCGTGCGACGTGAAGGACGTTCAGAGTGCTGGTGCCAGAGGCGTGTGAAGTGTAGCGTTCGTGATTGGCCTGTTCGAGGAGGGCCTGCAGAAGTTCCGTAGCGACGCGGACAAGGAGCTGGTGCTGCAGCTGGTAGTTCGGTACCTGAAGTACCTGATCGTGGTAAGAGCGGAGAAGGAGAAGATCCAGGCGGAGTTCAAGGTGGGCGTGGGAGGAGGCGGTGAGGCGTAGAAGGCGTTCATGGTGGAGCCGGAGCTGAACTCGCCGGTGTTCGTGCTGTACCTGTCGTACTGCAACGACCAGGGCGTGAAGGAGATGCGCGAGGCGGTCGACTAGTGGGGGCAAGAGAGGGACGTGAGGCGTAGTGCACTGGCGAACGAGGTGGTAATCCCGATGGACGAGGCGCTGTGGAAGGAGTGTCTGCAGTGCGAGGAGAAGGCGATGGAGGAGGACAAGGTCACGGGGCTGAAGCGCGTGGAGCGTCTGTACGAGGTGGCGTGCAAGAAGTGGGCGGAGGAGGAGGACATGTGGATCGCATACATCGCGTTCGAGCGGGACAACGGGCGCTTCGAGAATGTGAAGAAGGTGTACAGCCGCGCGGTTCACGCGCTGAAGGACATCTCGGGCTTCGAGGAGAAGTACAACCTGCTGCAGGCACAAGGTCATTTATGGCGTGTTTGTTCAACAAGGAGGCAACTGACTGGTCAAGAGAGACCGCACGGTGCTGAAGAGACGCGCATTCTGCGACGATGTAGATGCCAACGCCTCCTGCAGGAAGGACGCCAGATGGGGCGCCTTCTTCGCCGCCTCTCTCGCCTCGCCTCTCATCTCCTCCTCGCTCTGCGCCGGCTGTCCGTTCTACCCCTGACTCCTTGTTGCCTCGCCCACCATCACTCTCTGCTGCTCCGCCGGCGCCAAGCTGCGCGTACCACACCTGCACGAAGGACGCGAACGCCTCCAGCTGGCGCTGCGCGTCGTCCGTCTTCGCCAGCAGCGCCAACTCCTCCTCCAGGAAGAGCAGACTCTAAGCGTCACGCCAGCTCCCCTCACCCACCTCGGGCAATCCGCTGGCAGTTCATGAACACGGAGGCCACCTCCTCGTACGCCACGGCCAGCTCCGCGTCACTGGCGCCCAGCTCCTTGCGCTGCTTCACGGCGACCTCGGCGTAGCTGCAGGCCTCGTCCCACTGGCCCAGGTACATCAGGCACTTCGCCTGCTTCAGGTACACCGCCGTCGCCTCCAGCGGGTCCGCGCGCAGCAGCGCGGCGAGCGACGACTGGTAGAAGGAGTTCGCCTCGTCGAAGGACTCCACGCCGAACAGCAGCTACGGGTGACAGCGCCGTGCTGCGCGTACGTCGCCCACCTCCTCCTGGATGCGCGCGGTGACGATGTGGTCCTCGCCGATGATCTCGCGGGCGAGCGTGACGGCACGAGAGATGTACTCCATGCCGAGCGAAGGGTCCTGGGAGTAGGCGAGCAGACCGACGGAGAACACGAGTTGCGGGATGATGAAGGAGGAGGTGCCGCAGTAGCGCGCGATAATGTCGTTGATGTCGCGGATCAGGTTCAGCGGGTCGGTGTTGGCCGCGAAGAGAAGCGACAGCGAGCGGATGAAGGAGGAGTCGTACAGCAGCGCGCCGTTGATGGAGGCGGTGGCTGCCACCAGCGCCTGCTGCACGTCCGCCTGGTTGAAGAAGAATTGCGCCTGGTAGTAGAAGGCGCTGGGCACCAGCGGCGACGCCAGCGCCGTCAGCAGCTGCGCCGACGTGGACAGGTACGTCATCGTCTTCTCCAGCGTCTTCGCGTCGCGTGCGCACAGGCCGGGCAGTCTAGTCCTCAGGGCCGGAGAAAAACGAAACGCCTCCGCCATCGTCAGCGCGCCGTCGCAGCAGGCCGCGGGCGGGAGCAACACCTTCACGCGCACCGGCACGCCCTTCACCTGCGTCTCCTCGAACGGCAGACAGTTCTGGAAGAGGCGCTCCTGCCCCGTCAGCTCCAGACTCACACCACACTGGTGCACGAGGGCCGTGAGCAGCTCCCAGGGATTGCAGGCGTAGGGCAGGAGCTCGGTGGCCTCGGGGAACTTGGCGAAGACGGAGGGGATGAAGGCCTGAGGGTGAGGAAAACGGGGGGCCCCCACCTCGTTCCAGTAGTTGATGCTCTCGGGCGTGTAGGACAGCAGGTAGTTCAGGAAGGTGGTGACGGCGTTCACGATGGACTCCTGCAGCGACTCTACCCTCAACGCCTTCGCGCGCTCTCTCACGGTAGTTGGTGTTGAGTCCCTCGGCGACGTTGGCGCCGTAGGTATGGACGTTGGCGTCGAACTCCAGCTTGTCGTTGTAGATCAGGCAGCGCAGGTTCTTCCACAGAATGCACTTGCCCGCGCGCGCGAACATCTCCACGTAGAGCAGGTCCTTCAGCCACTGCTTGCTGGTCAGGTTGTACAGCAGCCCGATGTGCCGGATCGACACGCCGCGCGCGTGCAGGAAGGCGCTCAGCTCCGGTGAGTTCGTGGGCGGGTACTCCATCGCCTCCAGCTCCGCGCACACGTCGCCGATCACGCGCTGCAGCTCCGCCCGCAGCTCCTCCGCATCCTTCCCGAAGTTGTCGTCCACCACCTCCGGGCGTACGTTCCGCGGGAAGTCGGCGGCAGACAGCACCATGGGGTCGTCCACCAACAGCTTCTTGCAGGACAGCAGATAGTCGCGGTGATCGTCGCCTTTCCACACCTCGTATTCCGCCGTGCTGTTGAGGCAGGGCATACGGTGCGTGAGCTGCGCGGACGGCGTGGTCTCGTTGTAGACATAGGTGTCGCCGCGCACGGGCAGCGCCGATACGACGAGGAAGCGGAAGCCGCACATGTCCACGAGGATGTTGGAGGGCACGCAGAGCCGGCCCTGCTGCTGCCCCAAGTGCGCGAGGATGTACCGGAGCTGTGCGAACTCTCTGGAGGAGGCCTTGATGGCTCTAGGGGTCAGGCGGGAGGGGTGGGGCCACTCATAATCGCACTCCTCGACGATGCCCGCGTTCATGTAGTCGTCGATGAAGGAGATGGGGTCGAACGTCTAGAGCTCACGCCAACCATGTGATCGAACGTGCAGGGGAATGACGAATAACGACCCGTTTTCGGTGTAGAAGCAGCCGTCGCGGTCGAAGAAGCCGTCCTTCAGCTTTTCGCGGCCGTCCAGCGGGCAGAGGAAGCGCTTCAGCACCTTCTCGCGCAGCTCAGCCACTTGCTTCGCCACCTCCTCACAGTACTGCGTCGACAGCTTCGCCGCCTGCTCGCCCTCGGGGCTGTCCACGTGGTCCACGCCGCAGCAGGCGTCGCAGAGCGTCTGCCACTTCTCGTTCCACGTGGCCTTCACGCCGGGCATCGACACGCGCGAGGAGTTCAGCTGCGTCTCCTTCTTCGGCGACTTGATGGTGGGTGACTGAGGTGGCGACTTGATGGTGGGTGACTGAGGTGACTTGATGGTGCTACGCGCAGGAGGCGGCGATTTGATGGTGGGAGTCTGCGGAGCGGGTTGGGGCGATGACTTGATAGTGCTGCGCGCGGGCGGGGCAGGCACTGCGGGCACTGCGGGCACTGCGGGCACTGCGGGCGCGGGCTGTGTGGGCTTGGGAGGGATGGCGGTGCTGGCGTACTTGACGAAGCCCGCCCACCAGGCCTTGAAGGCGTCCAAGGGCACCATACCACGGGCGTTCTGCAGCTCCTTGGTGATGCTACGCGTGACGGGCACAGACGACGACAACGAGGTGGCGGCTCTCACGGTAACGCTCCCGTCGCACATCTCGCTGAGCACGTGCAGCAGGTCGAAGTTGCTCAGCAGCTCCTTCTGCGCCAGGCGGCGCAGCTCGCTCTCCGACACGTTCTCGTACGCCTTCTTCGGTCTGAAGTCTGTTCGTCACTCTCTCCACCTTCGCCCACCGCTCACGCTGAAGGAGTAGCCGAGACTCTGGCGCGACTGGCGCTTCTCCTCCTCGCCCTTCTCAAGCTGCTCCATCACGTTTTTGCTCATCTCCGCCACGATCGTGTCGAAGTCCAAGTCGTCGGTCAGGTCCTCCAGTTGCACGTCGTCGATCACGCCCATGCCCTCCAGGCTCACCAGCTGCGGCTTCGCGGGCGGCGCTTGCGTGGGGACTGGTGGCGGTGTCTTCTTTGCTGTGGAGGATGCCTCCTTTGCTTGTGGAGTGGTTTGAGGTGTTGTCTTTGCAGGAGCAGGGGATGGTGTTGGCTTTGCAACAGGTTTTGTAGCAGGGGCAGGCTTTACAGCAGAGGCAGGCTTTACAGCAGGGGCAGGCTTTACAGCAGGTGCAGGCTTTGCAGGAGCAGGAACAGGAACAGAGGCCTGGGCAGCTTCTTCTTGCAGGGTGTCAAGGTCCATGCTGTCGAAGTCCTTGCAGATGTCGTCGAACATGGCGGCGATGCTGTCGCGCTGCATCCAGTCGTCCAGCTCGCCCTTCTTCTCGCCCTCCTCGCGCGTCTTCTTGATCACCTCGCTCGCCCGCTCCGTCTCCTCGTACTCCCTATCCTCGTCGATCGTCGGAATGCTGATCTCTTGCATCACCACCGGCTTCACGCTGCCCATCACACGCTGCGTCGCCTTCGCCTTCTTCGCCGTCTCCAGCACGCGCGATTTCTCGTGGCTCGACGCTAGGTCCTTCACCGATACGCCGCCGATGGACTGACGTCGCGGCATTGCGGGCGCCTCGTTCTCGTCCAGCAGCGAGTTGGTGTTGAACTTGTTCAGCAGGCGCGCGAACGCCGGACTGCTCTTCGGAGACGCCGAGGTGGACGGCGTCGCTACTCTGGGAGTTTCCTTTCTCACAGGAGTTTCCTTTCTCACAGGAGTTTCCTTTCTGATGGGAGTTTCTTTCCTGATAGGAGTTTCCTTTCTCACAGGAGTTTCCTTTCTCACAGGAGTTTCCTTCACGACCTGCGGCTGCTCCTTCATAGCGGCAAAGTCATCCTTCTTCATGGAGGCAGAACCCGTCTTCTCAAACATGGCCTTCAGCGACGCCATCTTCTTGCCCGTCGAATCGGTCGATTTCATCGTGTCGCTGTTCTCTTCAACACGAGTCTGCTGCTGGGGCGCAGAACGCTGTGGAGGAGGAAAGCGCTGCGGAGGAGCAGAGCGTTGTGGAGGAGGGGAACGAACTGGTGGAGGGGTGATTGGCTTCGGGGCGGAGGGCTGGAAGGTTCGCGTTGGAGCCGACCTTATATTCGATGTGGCTGGTGCGGGAGGAGGAGAACGAGGAGCCTATGAGTAACGCGCGATTCAAGACCGAACAGATCCCGGCTTTAGTGTCTGCACGAATGAATGGATTAACTACGAGTGAGTGGTGCAGACAAAGAGTACAGAAGTGTCCTCAGACTGGATTGTGATGGGATCGCCATTGTTTAGCTCAACGACAAACCCAACCTTTCCAGCATCACAGTTGTCGTAGGATTTCACATCTTTACAGTTGGACAGAGCAACCACCTAAAGCAACAGTCCCTGGATGAATATCCTACACGGTTCGCTTTCACACACCGCGCCGGACAGTTTGCTCGATAGAAGAGATGAATATTGCTGTCGTCGATGCGTAACCAACAATTCCTCCAGGAGGAAGAGTACTGGGTAACCTTTTGCAACTGAACGAATCCCTCGATCATTACGTGAAGGCGGATTTCAAATATGGACGGAATCCGTTGATGACAGAATTCGGCCCCATTTTGAAGTGTGGGTTGAAAAAGGCAGTCAAAGAGGGAAATGAAAGGTCAAGTGGTATGTAGCATCATGGAGAAAAGTGAGTGAGGAATTGGTGCATCACTGATGCATGAATCCACTTTGAAAAATAACAGTACTATGTGCAAGAAAACCAACTGTGAATGTGTTTGAAATAGAAAGCAACAGAAATGCAATCACAACAACCAAATGCTGCAAATACCCTCCAAAAGGATGCAACTCCACACATTCCTTTACCAGCACTCCAATCCAATGCCATTCTGCAGAATCCACCCGTATGACACAAATACGCCGCATTTCAACAAACAAAAAGGCCTCGTCTTTTGTCACTCCTTTGTTCAAGAAGCTTCCACTCTCTCGAAATGATTCAGGGATTTAACTCGCAGCTCATAACGAACGATGTCGGGACGGACATAACGGCATCAGGGCGAGCTGAACTCCCGGATCTCTGTTTGCCCCGTGAACCATTATCACAAATAGCTCTTGATCAGAACTTCACAAACCAGGGCGGCATCAATTATGTGAATATGTCTGTTCCTTCGGACATACCGATGAGTGCCTTCTTTCCGTGTGAATCACCTCTAGATCGCAATTTTTACTCAACGGTGTCTCTTCCGCAAACCATCGTGAGTTCGATTGATGTACTTCCGGACAAAGCCTGCTTACGTGTAGCAGCCGCAAGAGCCCATGTCGTCTGTGTACGTACACTCGGGAGATCACATCTTGGATAAGAGTTCGTGTTTTCGTTGGAGTTCAGCGTAGGCATTCCCCTCTCCCAAACCTATTCCTCTTCCGTGAACGTGGGTGGGTTGCTTCCCATCGGACCGGTCGTGATGCATCAGGGCGACACTGGAATGGTGATTCCGGACAACCCTCCCATCACTGCGGAGAGGATGGACAAGCCGCCAACACTGAAGAATCTGAAGCTCACCTTTTCCACACGGTCTTTTGAAAGCCTGACCTATCTCGATATTCCTACATTCCTCAGTGAATACGCCGAATTGCGCAAGGCCTATTTCCAGTTCTCGGTGAGAACAGTGGTTGATCGTGATGCCTAGAAGGATGAGGCCTACTCCGACGTAAATCCACCCGATGAAATCGTAAACCCCCAAATATCCCAAATTCCGGTTCTTCTCAACGACTACAAAACAATCATTCAGAATCTGAAGAAGTGCTTCGTCTGTCCCACATGCAACAAGGGCTTCACTTCCCGTTACTCTCTGAACACACACATGGCTACACACAGCGAGATTCGAGCCTATGAGTGTCCCCATGCAGATTGCGGAAAGTGCTTCAGGAGCCGATCCGCACTCAACACCCACATCAACCTCGTCCATGCCGAGGTGAAACAGAACGTGTGCAGTGTGTGCGGCAAGTCGTTTGCGAAGGTGTGGCTCCTCAGGCAACACATGACGCGGCACAAGAGCAACCATCGATATACCTGTTCCAAATGTTCACAATCCTTCGCATATCCCTATCAGGTTCGCATTTGGTGGGAGAGTGATGTGTAGCTGAAGGAACACGAGATGACAAAGCATGATGGGATAAAGCCCTATGTGTGCTCCTTTGAGGGGTGCGGGAAGCAGTTCAACTCAAAGAATACACTCCATCTCCATGAGCTCGCTCATTCGAAGCCCTTTGTCTGCCCCGTGTGCTACCGACAATTTGGGTACGCCTGCGATCTCAAAAGGCATCAGCGCAAAGCACACTCCATTTCGAGTGTTTGTTGAACAAAGGAGCGAGAAAAGACATCAGGACTGAACATCGCTGTACCCCTCAGGCCGTGATGCGCCGGCGCTCTCTACTTCCTCGTTGCTGTCGTCCTTCACGAAGGACACGTTGCTCTCGTTGTAGCTATCTCGGTGAGAGGCAACATCTTCCTCTTCCGAGAGGTCGTACGCGTGGGACGATACAATCGTAAAACTATCGTCCGCCTTGGAACTCTCTCCAGAGGGGTTGGATGCCGAAATTAGCTGTGCGTTCTACATCTCAACAAAGAGTAAAACAAATCAACTCCATCCGTAGTGTCACTCGGGTTATGGACAGCATCTTCGTGTTCTGCCGAAGAACTCTATGCATCAACGTCGCTGCCATTCCATGCCGAGTCTTCATCCTCTACGGATTTGCGAAAAGGCCAAATCGATGACGGGTAAACGAACAGTCTCCAAATGGAGTACGCGAAAAACATCCCACATGCAAACAAAAACGGTTTGTTCATATATGGGACGGGTTGACAAGCGAACAGACGAAAATGGCACGAAGCCAGAAATCGGCCCTATTTTGCGACGCCTTTTGCTTTTGGTGAAAGCCAGAATCGAGCGCCATGAGCGAGGAAATTTCCATCCGAGTGAAGTCCATGGACGACCGAGTGGAGACTATAGCGATCAAACTGACGGACATGGTGAGTATTCTTCGAGAGAAAGTGCACACGAAATTTGGTAGTGGTGGTGCTTTGCGGTGAGGAGTAGATATTCCAATGGAAGAAATCACATTGCTCTTCCGGGGCCGCGTGTTAAAGGACGACCAGACGGTGCAGTCCTATAAGGTGGAGCGTGACAACACGATTTTGCTGGTCCGCAGGAGACGCCAAGAGAATGGTGTCTTCTGTTTGCTAGGGTGAGGAGTAGAGGCCAATAACCGTCCTACACAACAAAATGCCGGAGCAGCAGCGGCAAAACCAGCTCACCAGTGCGGTGGCCTTTCACATGACTGAATTGTACCGTTTCCCGTGTGATTCTAACATGCAGAAGCACACTCTGTGATCAGCTGCACGCGAGTCGCGAAAGACTTCAAGCGGCATCCCAAGACAGCGAGGATACTCTGTCCTCCGAAGCCAGAGAGAAGCTGAAGCAGGCCACTCAAATCCTTCAAACGGTGCAAACGGAGAGTCAAACCGTTGCTGATTGGCTCCTTCGGCGATTGCAGGTAGTTTGGTGAATGGGGTCGTGAGCACTAGTCTAACAGCACATCTCCAGCCCTTTCGACTCCTCAAGTTGTCATGTGAAATGATGATCACGATGTAGTTGGAAGCGCTTCGTGGTTACTTGTCTGACTACTCCAAGTTCATGTCTTCCTATTCCGGCGCGTTGCATCTCCTCGCCGCCGACCATTCTCTCCCCCAGGCAGATATCCCTCTTCCTTCCCACTTCCCCGCGGGGCACTCGGACGACCCCGACTCCATGCAGCTGGTGGTGCAGATGTCCATGTCGGGCGGTCCTGCGGATGGCGCAGATCAGGGCTACATGCAGGACCTGACGGAGCGAATGGTGAATTCCCTCATCCAGACCATTCGGGAGTCGTCGCCTCCTTCGCGTGCTGCATCAAATTCCACGTCTCAACCTGCGTCTCAATTCCGCGCCTAATTCCACTTCCCAATCAACATCTCAATCTGCATCTCAATCCACTTCCCAATCAACATCTCAATCCACCTCTCATTCGACTCCCCAAACGACTACGCAACCCATGTCACAATCCAGCCAGTCACCACCGCAGAATGCCTCCATTGACGGGATTCTGGACTCCACGCTGGATGAAGTGTTCTCCCACTCCGCCCAACAGAAGAGGGACGGCAACACTCCCCAATCCCTCGTCCAAACGACCCAAATGCCCTGTTTCTTCAACAAACACACCACGCATCATACATGTCATCCAGATCGTCGTCCTCCGCGGGCTTCGTCTCAGGAGCGGGAGCAGGAGCCGGCGCGTCGTCCACGTCGCCGTACAGACCGTCCATGTCCTCGTCGGCCGCAGGGGCGGCAGGCGCGTTGCCGCCGTCCGGGAAGGCGAAGTTGGCTACGCCCGAGCCCATGTTGCCGCGCTGCTGTTTCATCTTCTGCGAGAAGGACTCGTACTTCAGCAGGTCCGCGTCGCTCACGGAGCGTCTCGACTCGCGGATGGCGTACTCGAAGTGCTTCTTCGTCACGTACGGTACGGGGTCCTCCTCCTCCGGCAGCTGGTCCTCCGTCAGGCCCGACTCCAGCATCTTCTCGCGCGCCACCTTGCGCTGCATCACCAGCTCGATGCGCTCGCGGATCGCGTACTTCACCGCGCGCTGGCAGATCTCCGCCAGGTCGGCGCCGCTGTACTTGTCCGTGGCCTGCGCGATCACGTTCAGGTCCACGTCCGGCGCCACGGGCGACTTGCGCAGCGACGCCTTCAGGATGGAGAGACGCGCGGGCAGGTCGGGCATGGGGATGAAGATCAGCTGGTCCAGACGACCCTACGCGTGACGGCTGACGCGTGACCCCACGGGACGCATGAGCGCCGTGTCGATGATGTCGGGGCGGTTGGTGGCGCCGATGATGAACACGCTCTTCTTGCTCTGCATGCCGTCCATCTCCGTCAGCAGCTGGTTCATCACGCGGTCGCCCGCGCCGCTGTCGCCGGTGCTCTGCGCGCGGCTGCGCGCGATGGAGTCCAGCTCATCGAAGAACAGGATGCAGGGCGCGGCGCTGCGCGCCTTCTCGAACACGTCGCGCACGTTGGCCTCGGACTCGCCGAACCACATCGTGAGCAGCTCGGGGCCTTTGATCGAGATGAAGTTCGACTGGCACTCGTTCGCCACGGCCTTCGCCATCAGCGTCTTGCCGCAACCCGGCGGGCCGTAGAACAGCACGCCCTACGCTTAACTCTTGTCTCGACTCCTACGCGCGTCGGGTCCATACCGTACTTCTCGAACATCTCGGGGTACTCCACCGGGTACTGCACCATCTCCTTCAGCTCGCGCTTCACGTCCTCCAGACCGCCGATGTCCTCCCACGTCGTCGTCGGCACCTCCACCACCGTCTCGCGCAGCGACGCGGGGTTCGCCTTGCCCAGCGCGTACTTGAAGTGCTCCTGCGTCACCGCCAGCGACGCCAGCACCTCCGCGTCAATCTCGTCGTCGTCCATGTCGATGTAATCCATCTTCTCGCGAATGCACTGCATGGCCGCCTCCGTGCACAGCGACGCGATGTCCGCGCCCACGAAGCCGTGCGTCTCCTTCGCGATCGCCTCGGGGTCCACCGACGGGTCCAGCTTCATGTTCTTTGTGTGGATACGCAGGATCTCCAGGCGGCCCGCCTCGTCCGGCACGCCGATGTCGATCTCGCGGTCGAAGCGGCCGAAGCGACGCAGCGCCGGGTCGATCACGTTGGGGCGGTTGGTGGCGCCGATCACGACCACGCCCGCGCGCTGCTTGATGCCGTCCATCAGCGTGAGCAGCTGCGACACGATGCGCTTCTCCACCTCGCCGTTGGTCTTCTCGCGCTTGGGCGCGATGGAGTCGATCTCGTCGATGAAGATGATCGACGGCGCGTTCTTCTCCGCCTCCTCGAACGCCTTGCGCAGGTTGCTCTCGCTCTCGCCGGCCATCTTCGACATGATCTCGGGACCGTTGATCAGGAAGAAGAAGGCGCCCGTCTCGTTCGCCACAGCGCGCGCCATCAGCGTCTTGCCCGAGCCGGGAGGGCCGTACAGCAGCACGCCGCGAGGCGGCTTCACGCCCAGCGTCTTGAACAGCTGAGGGTGGCGAAGCGGCAATTCGATCATCTCGCGGATCTGCTCCATCTGTCTGCGGCAGCCGCCCACGTCGTCGTAGCCCACGTCGTCGAGGCGCTCCTCGTCCTCGCGCTTCAGGGGCTCGCCATCGCAGTAGATCTCCGTCTCCGGAGAAACCACGCACTCCGTGCCCGGTTCCATGTCGACCACCTTGAACTCCACCGGATGCATGGCCTCGCGCACAATGAAGGTGTCGCCCAGCTTGATCGGACGATAGGCCTCGAGGAAGTAGGGCTTCAGGTACACCTCGAAGATGTTGCCCGTGACGCCCTCCATGGTGTCGTCAAACGGCAGCACGCAAATCTACCGCTCAGTTATCAGAAATGCCGAGACCTTCGTTCCGTTGGGCAGGTTGTCTACCGCCTTCACTGTGACGAGGTCGCCGAGACGCACGGCCAGGTTCTTGCGGATGACCTACACGTCAGTTCTGCGCGCCACAACCACCTTGTTCATAACCACGCAGCCAACGTCGCAGTTGGCCTCGGTAACAATCGCCACCGTCGATTTGCCACGCTTTCCCTGTGTATCAGGCCTCCAGAGGGCGAATCACCTTGATGGACACAATGTCTCCCTTGAAGAATCCGAGCTCGGCAATCTTCTCCGCATTGAGTCCGATGATCGAGTTTTCATTTTGATCGTCGCCACTAGCAGCATCAACTAACAGTCTGTAGGGGGATCTCTTCTTCTTCAGGGGCTGCTTTGCATCGGGGTTGGGATTCGGATTCGGGTGTTCCACGTCCATTATATGTGTTTTTCTGGTCCTTTCACTTCATGAAGAACCAAAATCGGAAGGATTTCAGTCATTGGTTTGGAGAGTCCATTGACAGGTGGGTTTGTGTGTCTACGGACTCCTGTTCTCTGTGGCGAGGGGATGGGCGATGGAGATTCAAATCGCGGTTCTTCTTTTCCATCTTCTGTGTTCTATTCAAAGGGGCATGCTTGAGGAAGCACATCAGTTAAGCCCGTCTAGCTCAGTCGGTAGAGCGCCAGGCTCTTAACCTGGTGGTCGGGGGTTCGAGCCCCCCGGTGGGCGTTCTTTTTTTCTTTTTTCCCCTTCCCTTTTTCTCTTTGTGAAAACACCTTATTCTTTTGGGAAACAAACACAGAAACAAAACGCTTCGACAACGGACTTCAGCTCCTCGGGAATGGCAAAATGGCGGAGATTCACCTTCGGCGTGTGGAAGAAGAGGCCAAAGTAGTCCGCGAGAACACTAAAGAGAACGAGGACATCCGGATTCTGCACCTTCACCTCCCTCTGCATTCTACGCCTCACGCTCGCACAGTCCTCGCACTGCAACAGCGACTGGTACAGAGACAGGAGGATAAGGGTCCACACGAAGAGCACGTCCTCGAACACGAGGTTCACGTTCTTGCAGCGCGACAGCAGCAGCGTTTGCGCCTTGACGCAGTAGACGCATCTTCTCACGTCACTCCAGCACAGCGTCAAATAATCCTCCTCGTGATGCAGCGACTTTGGCAGATCCCGCGTGTATGCTCTATGCGCGAGTTGCAGCTGCATCGTCGCATTCAGCAGAATGGGCGTCGCACTCGCGTTCACGCCAGCTAGCAGGTTCGCGGACTGGTAGAGAAGCCGATCGATCGTGGCGTCGTCGGCGTAGGAGAGACACCTCACCAGTATTCGCCATTCCAGCTGACTCTCCACCTTCTGCCAGTTCCTACGGCTAACGCACCACCGCCTCGCCCACAGCATCGACGACCCTACGAACGTCGCGTCCTTCCTACCGATGAGTCCGCCGCTACAATTCCACTTCTCCACCGCGGCAAACACGTCCTCGTGCTGCGCCTGCATCGCGCCGTACGCTGTCTTCCACCGCCTGTTCCAGTCGCCGCCGCCGCACAGAGCCGTCACGGGCGCGGTGGCCGGGACGAGGAGCAGGAGCGGGTCCGTCTCGTCCGCTGCGGTGGTGGGAAGCGGAGATGGCGTGAGCGACTGGGTGAGGGCAGGAACCAAGTTGTCAAGCGGAAGAAGCGAAGACGAAGAAATGCCGATTTCATGTAATGAAATGTCCGATTGGAGGTGGCGCATGGCGGCACACTCGGAGGAGACTCGAACGAGTGCGAGGGTGAAGAAATCGAGGAAGAGAGGAATGAAGGAAAGCGATGCTGAAGTGAAGAGAGACAAAACCGACCGGCCGAAAAGGCGGATGCTCATCACGATTACCACGAGAATGGATATGGAAGAAATGGACAGAGCATCGAACACAGCCTCCGCTGCCCATTTCGCCGGCTGCTTCGTTGTTAACGCCGGCGTGTTGTCGTATCTCTACGATAAGAAGCAAGGAAGGCGGTGTACCTTTCGCTTCCACATCATCAGGTAGTACACGATGTGGAAAACGGCAGATGCCACGAATAACGCAACAGAGTGACTAGGCGTAACGTGGAAAGGAAGCAACCACTCCCATTCAGCCGTGCTGTGAAAACGGCAACGGATCGTGAACAGCAGGACATAGTTTACGAGGAACAGTATCCAGAACAGTAAATGCTTCACGTGAATGGACTCTTTGCAGATATCGCGCAGGGTGAAGTCTTTGTAGGGCTGTACAACGAAAATGCAACTCCAATAGAGTAGGAACGGAATCTACGATGATACAACGGAAAACAGACTCACATTCAGCAAAAACAGAGTGAAGGCGACCAGAATACTCCTTCCCATGTAGCGCATGACACCTCCGCTCCACAGACTCAGTGGACTCGTGACGAACAGAAGCAGAGCAACAACAGCCAGAATGGGCACGAAGGAGCAGAGCATGGCCGTCCAGCGTCTTCTTCTCATGCACGAATCAAAGGCCTGTCGGATCGTGTTATCCATGACTTGGGAGGATGATTGTGAAAACCCCTGTTTCCCTGCGGATAGTGATCGGACACGTGTTTTCTCGCTCCATGGAGCCAAGACGTCGAGCCACAATCTGTTTCAAACATGAGCGAAACGAAGGTCTTTTTTGACATCACCATCGGTGGAAAGCCCGGTAGTCGTTCTGGGGTGGTCGTGATCGTGTAGCTGGCAGAATTGTGATGAAGCTGTACAAGGTAAGCATTTGGCTGTGGGGTTGAATGGTAGGATACGCCGAAGACGGCTGAGAACTTCAGGTGGACTGTCTGCGGGGGAGGATGAGTTGTAGAGCGCTTTGCACCGGAGAGAAGGGAAAGGGCAAGAGCGGCAAACCCCTGCACTTCAAGGGCTGCACCTTCCATCGCGTCATCAAGGACTTCATGATCCAGGGCGGCGACTTCACTCGCGGCAATGGCACGGGCGGCGAGTCGATCTACGGCGAGAAGTTCAAGGACGAGAACTTCCACCACAAGCACTCGAAGCCGGGACTGCTTTCGATGGCCAATTGCGGAAGAAACACCAATGGCTCCCAGTTCTTCATCACGACCGTGCCCACGCCTCACCTGAACGGCAAGCACGTCTGCTTCGGAGAGGTCGTGCAGGGAATGGAGGTCGTTCGCATGATCGAGCGCACCCCCACCAACTCCAGCGACAAGCCTATCCGCCCCGTCGTGATCGCCGACTGTGGCGAGCTGAAGGAGGAGGTTGTGTTCCCATCCTTCCGTGATGCGTAGAAGCCCGCAAAGAAGGCTGAGGCCCCGAAGGATGCGAAGGAGACGTCCGCCAAGAGAGAGAGAAGCCGCAGCCGTTCTGCCGATCGTGATTCCCTTGTTTCCAACAAACACAACCACTATGATACAAAGACTCAAATCATTCTGTTCACCAGCTTGCCGATGAGGACCTCGTGGTTACCGTAGTCACCGCCCTCGTTGAAGTGCAGGAGCTTCTTGCTGAAGCCACCATCCGGGCTGTTCAGCTTGAAGGGCCACAGGAAGTTGTTGCACTGCTTGAAGTGGGGACCCACGGTGTAGATCTCGTGAATCAGATCCTCCACGGAGAAGATGCCGAACTTGCCCAGCACCTTCTCGATCTGCTCGTTGCAGGTAATAGGCACGCGCTGCATGTTCAGCTTTGCGTAGCCGCGCTTGTAGATCAGGGAGCGGATCGTCTTCAGGTTGGGATAACCGTAGGCGATGTAGGGCTCCACGATGCGCAGCATCTCCTTCGTGGCCTTGTTCATGCGCACGAACACGGCGTTGTGGATCTGGCGCAGACGCAGCAGCTGCAGGGTCTTTTTCACCTTGGGAGACACCTGGTTAATACCGCGGATACGCACCACGATCGCGATGCGGCCCTCGCCCTCAACGAAGTACTTGCCCTCGTTGTGAGCCTCTCTTCTCTTGGCGATCAGGTCGCGCTCCATCTGCTCGTACTCCTTCTCGTACTGCTCGCAGCGCTTCACCATCTCCTCTCTCTTCGTCTTGTTGGCAGCAACAATGTCAGCAGCAAGCTTCTCCGCAGAAGCCTTCAGCTCAGCGTCACGACGCTGCTTCAGAACAACGGACTGGGGACTACACGGGAGTTAGGCACGTCCATGGAGGAAATCCATGAGCAACGCTTCTCCGATGGAACTGATCAACGGCACATCTCTTTCAGGGCTTCTCGATTGCTCGATGGCCCCAGTTCCCTCCAAAGGACTAGACCGAGGTCTATCCATATGGAAGATGACATCAGGCTGCGAATCGATTCGGAATCGGTTTGTGAACATACACAGGCATTCTATAGGAAAGGGAATGAACGGGAGAACGAAAAATGACCAACAGGGAAGAATACCCCTGGGTTGGGATGTCCAGTGCGATATAGGAGTGAAATTGATTCAACCCCAACAACAAGTCAGGAAGGAGGAGTGTGTAGCGACAGAAGCAAATACTGTGAAGAGCATATGATGAAAGCACCATCCAACGAAGAGGGAATCGAAGGTGGGACATACACACTCATGGCTTTCGATTACCTGCAACTGCAATGAGCAGCATCAAACACACCATTCCCAAAAGTCGTAACTGTTTCATTGATCATCTCCATCACCTCTATCAATTGCATTGTTGTAGTTGCACTGTGCGTCAAATGAGGGGTAGAGCACATAGGATGAATACGGATGTCTCCCTGCTGAGTGTGTTCAACAAGTACAACGAAGGTGGGACTGTGATGGGGAGGGTGCTCATTGCATAGGGCAAGATGGAAAGGCAGTTGATGATGCGTACCAAGCGCCATTCTCCCTGTGACGGTGTAGATCGAATATTCGAAAAGTACTGAAGAATAAAATACAATCCGGATTGGCAGCCGCAGCGAACGGACCGCAGGAAACCCCATCCGCCATTCAAACGTCACAAACAGAAAAGAAACCCGGAACAGTGATTGACTATTCCTATCCGGCGCAATCGTCATCATCAACTCCTGTTCCACTAAGTCTGGTGAATACGGAGATGAACGTGGCTTTCCCAGAGCACCAATACATTCCCAGTTGTTTTGACAGCGCGTGCAACGCCTTCGTCAAGCTGGTGTTCCAGTACGAGCAAACGGTGGTGATGGAGGACATTCCGCTCACTGCCACCTGCAGGGAGGTCCGCAACTACCTTGTCCAGAAGAGCCTGTTTCCCAGCCTCCCCAGCCTCACGGGCTGGCGCCTGCTCTTCTCCTCGGTGATTCTGGACGATGACGCGCCCATCTCCACCTACAGCCTGCCGCAGTGTGCACGCATCCAAATCTGCCGCATCGACGAGGAGGAGACCCCCACTCTCCCCAAGCGCCCCTACCTGAACGCCGCCACGACGCCAGCCATTCCGCTGCCCAACGGCGCCAAGCGCGTGCTGCTCCGCACCATCGAGCACTCCAAGGAGGTGGCGCCCTCGTCAGTCGTCCTCGTCGCGCCCACGGAAGCCACGGTGCCTGAGGAGGCGGCGGTGGTGACCAAGCCCGTGGAGTACGAGGACGACTACTTCCCCGTGCTGCGGAGGGAGGGCTACTACATGCGCCCGTCGCACTTCGACATGCGGGAGCTCTCGAAGGAACAGCTGCAGCATCTGCGGCGATTCACCGTCGGGCGGGAAGGAGCAGGAGAGATCTGCTGGGAGGGCGAGACCGACGTAACGTACCTGAATCTGGACGAGCGCGTGCTGATCGAGAGAGATCTGCAGGGCATTCCGTATGTCCACGTGTATCCACCGGAGCTCTTCATGAACGTCCTGCCGCCTGTCGGATCGGAGCTGAACAAAACGGCCACTGTGCGGCTCTTCAACATGTTCCCGCGCACCGCGCGAAGTGAATCCGGATTGCAGCGGTACGCCGATATGCTCCGGCGACAGGTCGAGGCCATGGGAGCAGAGTGGATCGGCTACAACGGCGATCAGGGCATTATGGAGTTCAGAATTCAGCACTTTTTGCCTGTTTGTAATCGACACTTTTTTTGGAGTCCAAAAGTGGGATTCGCGTGGCGGTCTTTTATCGCCGTCATTTTTTCACTCCTCATCCATTGCTGCGCATTGCTAACTGCTTGGAGCAGTGATTGCACGTATTCATTCCCTCTTTCAGAGAATGCAGGTACTCGGATGTGGAGAGCGATGCGCTTCTCGCATGGCATCCATTCTCTTTGTAAGTGCAACGCAATCCCACCGTGTCGTCGGTCTCCGGTTGTATTCGACCTACGAGAGTCGGACGCAAAAGCGCTCCATGAATTCCAGCAGCGAGTACATCTCCCAATACGTCGAGCATGACCGCTTTGTGTTCGGCGAATTCCATCGCGGCAGGAGGCGGCAGCTCTTCTACAACAAGATAGCGAACGAGATCACTCCCAAGCAGCATGTAAGATTTCACCCGTTTTCTCACAAAAGCCCTCTTTCTCCACATCGCGCCTTTCTCTCCGGAGTGTTGCTTCCCTTCTCAAGACCACCTGCGCTGACGTGTTTCTCCCATGGGTATACACTTCTTCTCCGACTCACTCCTAGAACTACCCCTCCTCCACCCGCGGCAATTACCTCCCCTACACACTCTGGACTTCCGTCGCCGTGGTCTTCAGCTCCACGGCGAGCGTCTTCAGCACGCAGTCCCTTCTGTAGTCCGCTCCCCTCCCCTCTTATCGTAGCATCGCCGCGGGCATAAGTGCCGGCGCAGCGCCCATGGCCGCTGCCATCAACTGGGTGCTCAAGGACGGCATCGGGCAGCTGGGCGGCGTGGCCTTCGCCGCGTAACGCTCTCCTCCTTTGCTGACGCGTAGTCTGGTGAGCAGCCGCTTCGACGCGGACTCGCGCGGCTGGTGGCTGTTCTCCTCCTGCCTGCTGGAGGTGTCCACGTGGCTGGAGGTGCTGTCGCTCTTCGCGCCGCACCACTTCCTTCTCTACGGCAGCATCGCCAATCTGGGCAAGATCATCTCTGGCCTGGCGGGCAGCGCCACGCGCGCCGGCATTCGCTATGGCTTCGTCAACGCGCACAACATGAGCGACCTAACGGCGAAGGAGGGCGCGCAGGTCATGACCACCTCCCTTCTGGGAACGGCGTTCGGGCTCCTGCTCAGCAGCGTGTGTCCCCTGCACACGGTCGTCGCCACGCTGGCCACCTGCGTGACCATCAGCTCCTGCTCGCTGCTGTCCGTGTATCGCGCGCTGCAGGCCGTGGCCATCCCAACCATCAACTACCAGGTCAAGGCGAAGACGCCGTTTGACAAGTAGCGCGGCGAGCTTCTCATGCGGCACTTCCTTGCCACGGGAGAGGTGCTGGCTCCCGAAGTGGTGGCGAAGCAGGAGCGTTTCCTCCTGCCCAATCTGGATGTGGAGGGAAATGACTTCCCCGTCGTGATGGGCGTTTCACTCGTGACGGGAATGGGAGGAAGGAAGTCGATGGAGGAGGTGAAGCAGTGTCTGCGGGTCTTCCGAGCGGAGCAATACGTCGTGAGTCAGTGCGATTACGTTCGTTCCGGCAATGGCAGTGAGCAGTAGAAACAGGGCGTCTTCCGAGCCCTCGTGAATCGTAAGACGCGAAAGCAGCGAATTGTTGCCGTTTCGCTGAGTGAAAGTGCATCGTCAGATTGCGAGGCGCGCTTGAGATGTAGGCCAGAGGACCAGCTCCGTGCGTTCTATCACGCATATCTATTTAGGCAGCTGCTGCAGGAGCGCTCTTCTCCTCTCTCGTTAGAAGCGGAGTGTGCACTTCTCAACCAATCGTATGATACTATGAAGGATTCCTTTTCCCATTTTCGTCACCGCCTGGAAAAGGCGGGCTGGGACTGTCATGACTTGTTCTTGGAAGAAAGGGATCGTCGCTTTTCAAAGAGTAAATAGATGTCTCTGTTTGTTTCCCAGCCTCCTTCTCATGGAGTACGCAACAACGACCGATCCCACAGTGCCCCCAGATTTCAATCTCTGGGAACACAATCCAAAAAGATGAAAAGAGGAAGGGAAAACAGCATGCCGAACCCGTTTCTGGCATCAAAAGCGAATACAGCAGCAAGATCCTCCCTTCCGACCTGTCCGCGCGAGTTTCTCTCTTCCATCCCGCATCCACTTCCCTCGGGGATCGGAACGCAGTACCTCCGGAGTATGAGAGACATTGCCGCCATTACGGGGGAAGCACCTCCGTTTATGATGCGCATGTTGAACGCAAGGTCTTCCCTCCCTCCCTTCCTCTCTTCTCCGGATGCACAAGCGAAGAGAATGTGTATGAAGTACGGGCCTGCACCCCAAGCTGAAGGAACGGGAAACAACACGCCGAAGAATGGGACTCCTCCGATTCAACGTGAAACTAATGGGGATGTTCAAAGGGAGGTTCCGATTATCCCTACGTCTGAACTCCCCGCAGATACCTCGGTAAAGCGTATCTGGCCTGTCATGGGGTTTGGAAAGCTGGAGATTCACGACAGGCAATCATCCTACTGCTTCGAGTTGGACATTCCCGGAGTTACGAAGGATCGTATTGATGTGTCGCTAAAGCCCTCCAGCATTGTCGTGGAGTGCACCCGCGATCCAGTTCCCTACGCTCCGGATCGTTATCATCACATCGAGCGTCCTGCCGGAAAGCTGATTCGGACGATTCAACTGCCGTCAAAAGCCGATCCAGACGCTATCTCATGCTCCTACGTGAATGGCGTGTTGTTAATCGAAGTGGGAAAGAAGGAGGTCACCGAAGAAGTCGTAAAGGTGGTTGTAAAATAGCAGTGTATCATACTGCCCTGTTTCTTGCATCACACAATTCCAGCCCCACTGCGTTTAGACCGAGAATCAGCTGGAATGATGGTAGGACCTCTACTCTGTGGTTTACGTGAAGAAGCACACCGTGGACTTGGCGATTCACCCTCGATGGATTATTCCCATGGTACCGCGCGGCACCATTCTGCAGCAGTTGTCTGTTATCGTGAACAAAGGGAAGATTGTCGATATTCTTCCTGAAGACGTCAAATTGTGTTCCGCTCTTTATTCCTAGAAGTGCAGCCGCTACTATGATCCCAAGAAAGAGGTGCATCTGAAGAGTCACGTGCTTCTTCCCGGCTTTGTCAATTCCCACACCCACACGGCGATGTATCTCTTCAAATCATACGGCGATGACAACAGTCTCTCCGATTGGCTGGGTATGCGCCTTTTCCCTCTCCAACCTAGAACACTACATCTGGCCCATGGAGAAGAAGTTCATCTCGATTCCGTTCATCACGGATGTATGTGTTATTCAAATTCATCATTCGTAGGGTGTAAAAATGGGCTGTGCGGAGATGATTCGCAGCGGAACCACCTGCTTCAACGACATGTATTACTATCCCGTTGAGACAGCGAATCTGGTGTCCAAGATCGGCATGCGCGCCGTGATTGGCCTGATGGCTCGCGACGGCACGGGTAATCAAAATGCCGTTGTTTTTCCTTCCTATCCTGACTCTCTAGAATCGGGCCATCCTCTCTAGCGATCCTTCTTCGCCTCTTATCCGATTCACCATCGCGCCGCACTCCTGCTATCTCTACGACGAAAAGACGCTCAAGGAGATTCACTCCATCTGCACGGAGTGCCACTCCTTCATGCACATCCACGTGCAGGAGACCAAGGACGAGTTAGTCAACAGCATGGCAGGCAACCGCCAAGGCAAGGCCTGTCATTGCAGCGACGCTCACTGCTCGCCCATTGAGAACATGGCGCGACTGGGCTACTTGGACAACGCGTGCTGCGCGCACTGCGTGCACGTGACCGACAAGGACATCGAATTGCTCGCCGCGCACAGCGCCTCCGTCGTACACTGTCCCAACAGCAACATGAAGCTGGGCAGCGGCATCTGCCCCGTGCAGCGAATGCTCGATGCGGGCGTGAACGTGTGTCTGGGCACCGACGGCGCCTCCAGCAACAACAACCTGGACATGTTGCGCGAGATGCATGCCGCGGCGCTGCTGGGGCCACTGGCGGACGGCGACGCGAAGGCGGTGAATGCCGTGACGGTGGGGTGTGGAAAGGAGTGTGAGAAATAGGCGCTGGAAATGGCGACGATTCGTGGGGCGAGGGCGCTGGGTCTGGAGGAGGCGATCGGCAGCGTGGAGGTGGGGAAGTGCGCGGATCTGGTGGCAGTGGACATGAACTGCATTGAAGCGAGGCCTCTGCACAACTTGTTCTCCAGCATTGTGTATGCGTCGGGGAGAGAGCAGTGAGAGGAGGTGGGAGGCGTGAGGCGTAGGGTGACGCATGTGTGGGTGGATGGGAAGGTGCTGATGGAGGAGGGCAAGCTGACCACGCTGAACGTGAAGGAGCTGTGCGAGAAGGCGAAGGAGTGGGAGGTCAGTCTCCATGACGAGAATCCTTATGTGGATGGTGCTGAGCAATGCAGCAGTCCTTTTTCGGACACTCCGTCCTCGTAGTGTCACTTTACTGGGTGTTTGTTGGACATCAATGCATCGAAGTGAATGAGTTGAATTGGTATGCAGTCTTCTCCAAAGGGTGAGGAACAAACAGGAAATGATACAACAGGTCTATTGGAAGGCGAACACAAAATAGAAAACGCATCACACGATGCAGCAGCAGTAAATACAACCCATGAGCATTACAAACATCGTTGAATATAAAAAATACCAAAGCATGTCCCAATACTTATATGAATACAAGAAGGGCATAACAATGGCATAACAAAGCCTTAAAAGCAGAGAGGAACAGCAGCAACGCCGTGTGGACGGAGTATCCTCAACTGTATACAGCACAGAAGAAAGGATACCGAGAAAAAACGACTCGACGTAAGCCACACCAAAGAGGAGCCGCTGATAGTGATTGCTGATTAGAAGAACCGACCACAGTACAACAAGAACCAAATGGTCAAAAAAAGCAAAGCGTGAGGTGATCACGGAAAAGATGATGGATTCATTCTTATGCTCCATGTCCATCACAAAGACCACGATTAGATACAGCAGCAACCCTCCACACGCTACGAACACAGGAGAAGTACCGTCAACGAAACAGAACACACACGAGTAGATGAAGAAACAAGTGAAGTGGGCGTTGATAAGAAAGATGCGGCTGTCGGTTAATCCAAAAGAAAAACAGGCATATGTGGTAAGGAAGACGACTCCCATCCAAATCAGCAGAAAGCATAGGAGAATAAGAATAGGAGAATGCCCGAAAAACAAGAAAGGGAAGGGGACGAAGAAGAGGACGAAATCAACCACAGTTAGCAGTAAGACTCGCTCGAGTTTCATCTCATGCATGGTAATGCGAACAAGGATCAGAATTGCCGCCACTATCCACACCCCTCTAGCAATCAACAACACTGTGTTTGAGCTATATTGCATGGAGAAGCATACGCTACAAAGAACGAAGAGAAGCAGGCCCACAGAGAGACCATTGAATACCTTATCCTTCATGGGGAAGAAGAGTGAGATGCTACCCACCAATCCAATCAAACCCACTCCACCGATCACATACCCAGCAATGGAAGGGTGGTCCGACGATACATGCATAGCAAGATAAGCTAACAACAAAGCAACACAAATGGACAACGTAGTGATGAGGACACTCTCCCATGGAGCCTCAACATAGTGCTCCTTCAAAAGAATCTTGATCTGTCCGTCCTCGTAAATGCCCTCTCGGTACGGCTTGCCCCTTCGGTACTCCATCCCCTGACCCGCAGGAATCAGCTTCCCTTCACTGAACTGATACTCCCCCTCATACACCAGCCTTCCCCACTTGTCGAATACTTGCAACGTCCCATCCACAATCTCCTTCTCCTTCTTCACCACCTCGCCTCTCTCAAACACACCCACGCATTGCAACTCGCCATTCTTGTACACTTCACCTCTACCATTGCGAACAATGTCGCCCTCATCCTCCACATAACCACCACGATACACCAATTGCCCGTCTCTATTATACTCCTTCATCTCATCACCCTCAAACACCTTCTCTCTTCGGACCGCCAACCCATTCTCAAACCAGCTGACTTCCTTCATCACACCGTTCTCGTACACAGTTCCGCTTCCATTTCGAGGGCAGAAGAAGAACAGATTCTCAGCATACTCTCCATAATACACCACACTTCCATTCTCGTCATACTCCGTTGCCATACCGTCCTCCATCACCTTCCACACTCTCACTTCCTTCCCCTCTTTGAACTCACTCACTCTTTTCACCTTCCCGTTTTGCAGCACACACCCCTTCCCTTCGCGACAGAACAAACTGTCCACGCTCGGGTTGAACTGACCAACAAAGGCCTTTTCACCATTACTGTCAAACTCTGTGCGGAACAACCCATTGAACTCAACAGTCACTCGCACCATCTTGCCACCACTGTACAACTCTCCACGCTTGACGGCTCCGTTCTCGTAGATGAAGCACAATCCATCCCTCGAGGAGAAATCGCTCGTGTACTTCGCAACGGACAGAATGTCCTGCGTAGTATCTACCACCTCCTTCCAGTATCCGGGAAGGG
Organism: Blastocystis sp. JDR; assembly: GCA_039096365.1. Classification (NCBI taxonomy): domain Eukaryota; class Bigyra; order Opalinata; family Blastocystidae; genus Blastocystis; species Blastocystis sp. JDR. Next base: position 10,475 of record JBBPEF010000044.1, on the reverse strand, counting down.
ACGGAACAGGAACGAAACTCGACATGAAACTGCCATTCGAAAAACGCACGACGGATACAGGAGATCCCTTGTCATCGTACTCCTGGAAGACTCCCTCTTTCACTCCGTTTGCGTAATAGCCAGTCTCCTGAAGAATGCCGAAAGGAGTGCGAGAAACGTAACGACCGTCCAGCATGTTGTTGTGGAATGCGCATTCAACAACAGTACAGCCGTATTCGTTCTGAAGAACGGCACTGCCCTCCTTCAGCCCATCCACCACGTTCACGAAGAGAGTATAGCCTGGATGGGAGTAGTACGTGAAGGAGGAGCGCAAATCAGACTTATCATCGGAAAAACGCTTCTCTGTTCCTTCCTCGTTAAGGAAGGAGTAATCATAGGTATTGGTGCTCATGATGCTTTTATAAGGCAATTCGGACAGTATCCAGTCCCACTTGGGTTCAATGAAGGATGAAGTGTGGAGAGAGTCTTTGTTGAAATGCATGTGCTATTCTCTCAGATGGATTGTCTGTGAGAATATCCATCAGAGACTCGATCAACCAGTATTCAGAATCCCTTCAGGTGCTTTCATCGCGCAACGCACTCTACCATGTCTCGTCCTATCGAGGGTACGGTTTGTTGGTGAGAATGAGTCCTTCAGACAGTCTCAAGTTTTCGTTGCAGAATGTGAAGATATCGAGCATCGTGAGAAAGAAGCTGTCGTCCTCTTCCTATTTGGAGAATGCCAATCTGTCCTCCGTGACGCTGGACCCCAAGTACAGGAAGTCGTAAGTATTCTCCCCCTGTGCAATCCATCCATCTGTGGATCAACATGCTCACTGGAGTGTAGGGGGTATTCGACACAGCCGTATGGATATGTGCGAGACACGAGCGGATTGCGCTCCCTAGCGCATCACTTCCAACTCTATTTTAGCAGAATGAACAAAGTCTGCGTGTGTGTTGTTTTGCTAACCGGTAGTTGCAAGAAGAATTGCTGGCATTGGAAAGACAGGGAGAACGGGAGAAGAAGCAGGCGAAGAGTGTAGAGGACTGCGAGATTGAATTGAGACTGTGCTTCGACTCTGTACCTCAAGTGAGCAACTCAACACGTTATTCACAGGTAGATCTTCTTCGACAAGGAATTCGAGCTCTCGGATCCAGTGATGTTCAGCGTGGTGCTGGATCCCAACGAGCACTTCAAGGTGGTGAACTACAAAGTGGCTGTCACCCCAACCCTTCCCACGTAGCTCTCGGGGTATCTGGACCTGGTGGAGGTGTGTCTGAACGAGCAGATCAGTCTCCAGTCGGACTCCCTCTTCGCCGCCATCCGCCAACTCCACGACTTCCAGCTGCAGGTGAACAGCACGCTGCAGACCATCCGCGACCTCAAGTCCGCCCCCTTCTCTCCACTCATGCTCAGAGTCTCCATGAAGTCCGTCGAAGCAACCCACACCATTCCTCCGCTGCTGGTGCCCGTGTACGTGCGACGCATCAACAACCTCAAGAAGGTGCAGCGACTCGTGGACCTCTCCCCCGCTGCTGAGACGTAGACCGAGCAGATCGCGAACATCCGCAGCACACTGGACAAGGCACGCCTCTACTTGAACAAGTGCTATTCAACACAGAGACTCAAGAGTAGGAATCGGTACGAAGAGTCCTTCAAGTGCATCCAGCAGTGCAAGAGTTACCTGCGCGGGGACCTGGGCGGCATCAAGGCGCTGAGTGGCGTGGTGACGATTCTGGACCGCACCCAAGACGTGCTGTGCAAGAAGTTGGGGGACCACTTCGTGCGACTGTGTCTGGACGAGGCGGAGGGCGACCTGGAGCAGCAGCTGACGCCCGTGTTCTACGAGCTGCTGAACCTGAAGTGGCTGCTGAAGGCGTTCGAGCTGTACCGCGGGAAGGCGGAGGAGCAGCTGAAGGAGGTGATGAGCAGCGTGATGACGATCTGTCTGGGGAAGGAGAGGTATGACTAGTGGGTGGGAATGAGGGCCAGTGCGTCAAACCCGCAGCGCGCACGCGACATGTCGCACCGCGACTTCCTCGGGATGCTGGACATCCTCTTCGAGCAGTTCCTGAAGATCGCCACGCGCAGCCGGCAGGTGCTGGCCGTGTCCACGAACATCCTGGCGACCATCCCCACGCAGCAGACGCCCTTCCAGCCGGCGGCGGCGCAGGGCGTGTCGGTGGAGGACGCGCTGAGCATCACGAGCGCGGAGCAGGCGACGCTGCAGCAGTGCGTGGGCGCGCTGCACACGCACTCGTGGAGCCACATGCAACAGTTGGTGGGGACGCTGCTGGAGTCCCGCGGGGAGGTGCACGCGCAGCTGCCCATCGAGGAGTTGCGGCAGGTGTGGGATCACTGCATGGACTTCGTGGCGGTGGCGGGCAAGCTGTACGGCACGAAGGGCAAGCTGCTGCTGGGCACGCTGCTGCGGCAGGCACGCGACTCGCTGGAGGTGGTGCACAAGGACCAGCTGGTGCGGCTGCAGGGGCTGCTGCACGAGGAGCTGTGGAAGCCCGCGCTGGTGCCGAGCGTGCTGCAGGGCGAGGTGACGCAGCTGGAGGAGAACCCGCGCGTGCGTGCTGGAGTGGGGCGTGATGAGTAGACGGCCGGACTGAACACGCAGGACGCCTCGACGAGTAGTGATGATAGAAGCAATCTCACATCCAGACGTGATTTCGGCACGGCCGCGACTGGCAATCGGCGGACGGTCGTTCTGCGTGACGTTCTCGCTGCTGGAGCTGGTGCGCATGGTGTTCAACTACCTGCTGTACGCGCGGTCCTTCCAGGGACTGGGTCCGGAGGTGATGCACCGCGTGCTGGACCTGTTCAAGCTGTACAACAACGCCTCGCGCTCGCTCGTGCTGAACGCCGGTGCTGTGTCGCAGGGCTTCCTGAAGCGCATCAGCGCACGTCACCTGGGTGCTGGCTCTCTGCTTCTCTCACCCACAGCCATCACCACGCAGTGTCTGGGCGCGTGCATGGAGTTCGTGGCGCTGACGCAGACGGCGCTGATCCTGTTCATCCCCGCGTCGCAGCACCGTGTGTTGACGGAGCTGATGCGCGGACTGGGCGTGTTGGTGGAGGACCACCGCGCGCAGCTGTTCGCGAAGTTCCCGGAGATCATCCGCGGCGTGGCGGAGAAGGCCTGCAGCGAGATCGAGGTGGGCGAAACATGGGGATGTGAGGCGTAGAAGACGGACTGGGCGGAGGCCGTGCCGTCGCCCTCGCCGTACATGGACACGCTGATCAAGAAGGTGGAGGTGCTGCTCTCCCAACTGAAGCCCATTCTGCCCGACGACCAAATCCAAGTGAGCGAGGTGTCGTTGAGTGAGTGGCAGCTTATCTTCGGAAGTATTCTCTCCGAACTGACCCTGTTTTTCATCTCGCGCTTCGAGTCCATCAATCCGAGCGATGTGCCGCTCCTCGGCAGAGAACGGTTGAACAAGGATGAGGACATGACGGGTAGGATTGTAGGCGACGTGATGTGCTTGCTGGCCGTGTTCCGAGGCATCCCGGGCATTCCAGAGCGAGGCATGACGTTGGAAAGCGCTTTTCGGACTCGCTTCCTCTCCGACCAAGATACGAAGACGGAGAGCGAGGAAGCAACCATCACGCCTCCAGAGGGCGGCGAGTCCTAGACAGGTGCATCGTGCTTTGTTTGTTGCAGCAAACACACTGCCGCGTTTGAAGAGCGGTGGTGCAGGGCGCCACTTTTCTCTGTAGACAGCCAACCGGAATGGAAGTGATTAATCCGAACGGAGTGAAAGTCTACAACCTGTCTACGGGCAAGAGCTTTCCCAAGGTAGGAGCGTCCTCGCCGAGTTCACGCTGTAGTTCCTCTCCGCGGCCCAGAAGCGAAAGCTCGCAAAGGACGAGGGTATGCTAGTGAAGTGGAAACATCTGATGCGTAGAATACAGAACCCGCATCGAGTTGATTCAGGATTTCGAGTTCAACCAGGCCTGTCAGAAGATCAAGGTGTCAAAAGACGGACAGTACATTGCGGCTACGGGTGGGACTCGCGGTGACTTGGTTGATCTGCCTAGGCGTGTATCCGCCGATGATCAAGTGCTACGAGACGCAGCAAATGAGCGAAAAGTTCCGCCGCCACCTGGACTGCGAGATTGTGCAGTTCCAGTTCCTGACGGACGATTTCAGCAAGTTCGCGTTCCTGCTGGCGGACCGTACGCTGGAGTTCCACGCCCGCTACGGCTTCCACTACCGGACGCGCATTCCCAAGTTCGGCCGCGACATCACCTACCACCGCGTATTCCCTGTCAGTGATTGCATAACAGCGTAGGAGCGCTGCGAGCTGTTTGCGGTGGGCAGCAGCAACGAGATCTACCGTTTGGACCTGGAGCAGGGCACGTTCATGGCGCCCATCCCCGCGCACTGCTCGGAGCTGAACAAGGTGGTGCTGGCGCCGGTGCACCAGATGCTGACGGTGGGGAACATCAACGGCGAGATCGAGTGCTACGACTCGCGCACGCGGGAGTGCCTACAGTGCGTGAAGATCTTCGACGCGGAGACGCGCGACCTGCGGTTCAGCGCGGACGGGATGCAGCTGGCGGTGGGCAGCGCGACGGGCGTGGTGAAGCTGTTCGACATCCGGAACAACCAGCCGTTCCTGGAGCTGGAGCACGTGTACGAGACGCCGATCACGAGCATCAAGTTCAGCGGCGAGCACCTGCTGACCTCCGACCAGAAGACGGTGAAGATCAGCAACCTGAAGGCAGGCGCGGCGCGGCGGCGTGAGGCGTAGACGGGCGAGTGCCTGTGCAACCTGGAGCCCGAGTCGAACATCAACCACATGAACGTAGTGGCGGACAGCGGGCTGGTGTTCGTGGCGGCGGAGCAGCCGAAGGTGTTGTCGTACTTCATCCCCGCGCTGGGCACGGCGCCGCGCTGGTGCTCGTTCCTGGATAACCTGGCGGAGGAGCTGGAGGAGGAGAAGGGTGGCGTGTACGAGGACTACAAATTCGTGGGATATGAGGGGGCATGTTGAGAGTAGGTGACGCGCGCGGAGCTGAGCGAGCTGGGCCTGGAGAACCTGATCGGGACGGAGGCGCTGCGCGCGTACATGCACGGGTACTTCATGGACAACAAGCTGTACCAGCGCGCGAAGATGGTGGCGAAGCCGAGCATGTACGAGGAGTACCAGAAGGAGAAGAACCGGCAGAAGGCGAAGGAGCGCAAGGAGCGGCGCATCACGCTGAACCGCAAGAAGCCGGAGGTGAACGCGGAGCTGGCGGCGAAGCTGGAGGAGAGCGGCGGGCTGGCGGACGGGCGGTTCAGCGCGCTGTTCCAGAACCCGGACTTCGAGATCGACAAGAACAGCGAGGAGTTCAAGCGCACGCACGCGTCGGGGCTGGGAAAGCGCGTGGAGAGCGAGGAGGAGGGAAGCGATGGAAGTGATGGAAGCGATGGAGGTGATGGAAGCGACGCCAGCGACGGCGATGCGGTGTTTGGCGAGGACTTCGAGCTGCTGAACACGCACGACAACGAGAACCGGGGCAGAAGAGGCGAGGCGAGTGATGGTGACAGTGACAGCAGCGATGCCGAGCCGTACGGTGGTGCGCACCAGACGGACCGTGCGGACCGTGCGGACAAGGAGGAGGAGGAGGCGTACGTGGGGAAGAAGAGGAGAAAGGAGAAGGAGGAGAAGGAGCGCATCAAGCCGAAGGGCGTGCGGTTCTTCGGCGTGAAGGAGAACACGAAGATTAACCTGGCGGCGAGCAAGCAGGAGGTGGAGAGGGAGGCGGCGAAGAGGAAGGAGAAGCGTACGATGTCGCTGGGGAAGAGAATGCAGGGGCTGGAGAAGAGGAAGTAGTTGTATTTTATTCGTCGCGCTGTTTGTTTCGCACCTGCGAGCGGCAGAATTGTGTTCGTCATGGAGCTCAAGGTGGCCTTTTTGTGATTTATGCATGCATTCATTCACGCTTAGCTACGACTACAAGGATGAAGGGGTGACAGCGGAAGCGGAGCGCGTCCTGTCGCTTGTGGACAGTTGCGTTCAAAAGGGCCTCAAGTGGTCCGTTACTTGTTTCGATGTGAATGAAAAGATGGAATATGTAATCGGGTGTCTCTTCGTGGATTACGACTAGACCACACTCTCGCAATTCGACTATGCTCTCTTCTTCTTGTTCACACATGATGAAGCAAAGGACGTTGCCTTCTAGAGCGTTTGTGATGAGTAGGCGGCAAATCACGGCGTGTTCCTGACCTATCTGCAGGACCTGGATGCGGACCACCGTGTGAGCCACAATATCCTGGAGGGAGTGAAGGTGTCCGTGTTGTATGATGGAAGTGGCGAGTGCATCATCTGGTTCGTCTCTGTGAATGTGCGTCATGCGTAGCGACAACCTGCAAATGGACTTGACGAATCTCGGAGCAAAGGAGCTTCTTCGCTATGACTTTGGTCACTGCCCCATCGACAAGGTTGGATTGTGGAGCGGAGTTGATTGCAGAGTCATCTGGGGATTGTGTGGATGGTACAGCTCCTGCAGGAGAATGTGCGCACCTGTGACAATGTGAGTGACGAGAACCGACAGTCCATCCTGTCCATGTATTGCAACACGATTGGAGTGAGAGCTAGGCTGCGCGAGCACATCCCCATGAAGATTCGTCGCAAGGTGAAGGTGTGGATCAAGGAAAGGTGCATCACTTCTTTCACAATTAATGCAAAGAGAAGCGGAGGAGAAGGAGATGAGCGAGCGCGCCACGGCGAGTAATGGCGCTGCTCCGTCTAAATGACTAGAGGCTGCGGCGAAGGACGTGGAGGACATTGACGAGTCGGAAGCGCCGGAGAAGGAGATGCTGACGCGCGAGCAGCGCGCGGTGCTGCTGAAGCAGGGTTACGCGGTGGTGGGCAGTCACAGGTAAAAGTTGGGATGCCCCCTCACGGACAGCGCGGTGAAGCTGTGTCGGTGGAGCAAGACGCATCTGCGCGGGAACGGGGCCTGCTACAAGCACACGTTCTACGGGCTGAACAGCGCGTCGTGCATGGAGGCGTCGCCCTCGATCGCCTGCGCGAACCGCTGTCTGTTCTGCTGGCGACACCACTCCAACCCGACGGGCCGCACGTGGCGCTGGAAGACGGACTCGGCGGAGGAGGTGTACAGCGGTATGGTGGCGAACCAGCGCGTGGGTGTGGCGAGTGGGCGTGAGGCGTAGCGGTTGGTGAAGCAGTTCGCGGGATGCGAGGGCGTGAAGAAGGAGCGTGTGGAGGAGGCGTTGGCGCTGAAGCACTGCGCGCTGTCGCTGGTGGGCGAGCCGATCATGTACCCGCACATCGCGGAGTTTATTGACTTGCTGCACGCGTGGGTGTGGTGAGTGAGGGTGAAATGCAGGCACGGGACCTCCTCCTTCCTGGTGACCAACGCGCAGTTCCCCGAGGAGATCCGGCGCGTGCCGCCCGTGACGCAGTTCTACATCTCGGTGGACGGCTCCACGAAGGAGGGCCTCAAGAAGCTGGACCGCCCGCTGTTCCGCGACTACTGGGAGCGCTTCAACCGGTGTGTGGAAGCGGTGCGCGGGCGCGTGGGGACGTGAGAGGGACATGAGATGTAGAGGGAGCGGACGGTGCTGCGGCTGACGCTGGTGAAGGGGTACAACATGGAGGACCCTGAGGGCATCAGCGAGATCGTGAAGGCGAGTTGCCCGTCCTTCGTGGAGCTGAAGGGCATGACGTTCAGCGGGCAGGGCTGTCTGCTGAAGATGGAGAACTGCCCCTGGTACAGCGAGGTGGTGGCCTACGGGCAGAAGCTGAACGCGCTGCTGGAGGACTACGAGATCTCCTGCGAGCACGAGCACAGCTGCTCCGTGCTGCTGACGCACAAGAAGTTCTTCTACGACGGGAAGTGGCACACGTGGATCGACTTCGACAAGTGGGCGTGGGCAAGGGGCGTGAGGCGCAGGTTCCAGGAGCTGTACGCTAGGTGGAAGCGAGACGGCACGCCGGTGGATGCGCTGGACTACTCGATCGAAACGCCTGTGGGGGTGTGATGGAGGTGTGTGATGTGTAGGCGTGGGCGGTGTACGGCTCCAACGAGCAGGGTTTCGATCCGAGCGATGTGAGGCTGAAGAAGAGAAAGGTGGAGGGTTGTGAAGAGTGGAGTGTTTGTTTTTCGCTGTTCGCATGGGAATCAAGTGTTGTTTGTCATGATTCGTGTACAGATAAGAAGAATGTGACACGGACACAGAATACAGTTGAGTAAAACAAAAGGAAAAGCCAATTCGCCCAGTTCAAATGGAACACAATAGTAAACACGAGAGGCTGCAAAACTCATTATATGGAAAGAGGAATCACTTTAGAAAGGGATGCAAAGGAAAGTATGAACACAAGAGTGATACAAAAGGTGATCAACTCTTCTCTTCGCAGGGATCACCGTTCAGTGGTAGATTCGGCATGATAATCAAGGACAGCAATTCCTCCTTTTCTCTCTCACATTATTTCTTGTGTTCATGAGTAATACGAACGCTGTTCCTAAGGATGGCGTATCTTCGATAGAGACCAATAAACAACGTGGTGTGCTTCCCTGATTCCTCACATGTAGCCAATGCTGCTATTGAGATGGTCACTATGAATGGCACGTCCGAATCAGCTATCTCTGTTCCTAGAAAGAACAGTGCGATGGTAATGATCGTGTTTGTGTTTCACGAGTAGGAAACGATTGCTCTCGGTGCAAAGTCGCTTTCCCAAGTGGGAGGGTACCTCTGTGGAAATGGATCTAAGGAGTAGAAGCCCGATCCCTCGTGGGATGAGCGAGGGTAGGAGCGAGGGCAAGAGCTCCAGTTTCTACGGCGAGATGGATCCTGCTCTTCTTCCAACGATTATCAAGAAGGGCACTTCCATGATGGAGGAGACGAGAAATGAGAAGATTCCGAGCTGGAAGGAGGTGTTCCATCAGCCTCGCATCATTGGCACGATCGTCGGCGTGATCTTGGCGATCGTGGTTCTGTTCATTCCGGTGGTTCCTGACAACCCGAAGGTGCAGCGAACCCTCAGCGTTCTCATTCTGATGGCCACCTGCTGGGTGACGGAGATCATTCCGTTGTCCATCACGGCCCTGTTCCCTGTGGTGCTGTTCCCGTTCCTCGGCGTGCTCAGCGCGTCCACCGTGTCGCAGCAGTACTTCAACAACACGATTTTCATGTTCCTCGCGGGATTCCTGCTCTCCCTCGCAATGGAGCGTTGGAACCTCCACATTCGTATCGCCCTGTTCATCACGTCCTTCTTCGAGCGCCCGCGCAGCATTCTGTTCGGCGTGATGTTCGCCGCGTACTTCCTCTCCATGTGGATTTCCAACACCGCCGCCGCTCTGATGATGGTCGCCAACATCACGGCGCTGGTGGAGACGCTGGAGGACCACTACGGCAAGCAGAAGATGGCGAGCTTCTCGAAGGCCGTCATGATCGGCATTGCCTTCGCTTGCAACATCGGCGGCTTCGGCACTCTGATCGGCACGCCGCCCAACATGACCTTCACGGAGCTGTTCAACAAGGCGTTCAGCGACAAGGAGGGCGTGCCGGACATTTCCTTCTCCAACTGGCTGTTCGCCGTGCTCCCCGCGAACTTCCTGCTGTTCCTGCTGGACTGGGCGTACTTCGCGATCTTCTACTGCCCGAGCGAGAAGGAGCTGCACATCGACAAGGGCTACTGCAAGAGCGAGTACAAGAAGCTGGGCCCCGCCTCCTACGAAGAGAAGGTGGTCTTCATCGCCTTCATCGCGCTGGCGCTGCTCTGGCTGTTCCGCGCGGACATGGAGTTCGGGTCCTTCACGCTGCCGGGCTGGTCGAACATATTCGGCAAGGACATCGCCAAGTGCATCTCCGACGGTAGTGTCGGCATGCTCATCGTGCTGTTGCTCTTCGTCATCCCCACCAAGAAGTGCCTCAAGCGCAAGAACAAGGAGGACGACGACGCCTGCATCATGACGTGGAACACCGCCAAGAAGCTCCCGTGGGATCTGGTGCTGCTCTTCGGCGGCGGCTTCGCGCTGGCGGAGGCCTGCAAGCAGTCGGGTCTGTCCAACTGGATCGGCAACATCATGATCGGCATGCAGAAGTGGCCCATCTTCCTGGCGGTGCTCGTGATGACGCTGCTGATGTGCTGTTTGACGTCCTTCACCTCCAACACGGCCACCGCCTCCATCGTGCTGCCCATCATGATCGGCATCTCGCAGAGCATCCAGCGGAATCCCATCATGATGATGGTGCCCATGACCATCGCAGCGTCCTGCGCCTTCCTGCTGCCCATCGGCACGCCTCCCAACCTGGTGGTGTTCGCCTCGAAGCGTCTGACGATGCTCGATATGATCAAGGCCGGTACGGTGACGACCGTCCTCGCTGTGGCTGTCATTATGCTCATCACTTTTGTGACATGTCCGATGATCTTCAAGTTCGACATTAACGAGTTCCCTGACTGGGCGAAGCCTGATGCGGCGTAAAGGTTTGTTCTGCATCCTCTATGTTTGTTTCACAACGACCTAAGCA
>JBBPEF010000103.1:0-15044 GCA_039096365.1 Blastocystis sp. JDR | reverse complement strand
TCGGTTGCTCTGTGCGGTCATCACTTTCCTTTCGCGCTTTACACAGAATTGCTTTACTCATGCCTTTATCGACTTGGTTTCCTTTCTATGTTCATGAACGTTTGATTCTATGACCATTTGTTTCAATTGTCCTTCGTGCTCAGTCAAATCCGATTTGGGATCCTTTCTGCATCAACCCTCCGATAGCGTTCTCCACAATTCATTTCCTAGACGTATACAGCTGTTGCTCGGAGTCTCGATCCTTGTCAGTGAAGGGCCTCATGATACTGCCACAATTGGCATAACCCTATCTCCCAGGATGAAGCCACCAGGTCTTAGCGGACTGTTTTCGCCATCCAGCCACGCTTGTAGAGGGGATCCCATGAACATGTCATTTCGCGTTTGCATGCTTGAACTGTTTCTTCTAATCACCCATAACCTACGCAACTGTATTCTCATTTTTTAAGAGTAGCGAAGACGCATCACTAATCCACTTCCAAATCATCATTCGCTAAACCCGTGCCATCTGTAGAGGATTATACAATCCTTGAAACGCTTTGGAGTGAGTAATCACATAACGGAGATGATGACACATAGAGAGGCTGTGACGACGCTTACTGCCTTGGAAAAGAATAGCAATAGGAGGGTCGTGATCAAGGTGATAACCAAGAACGAGAACACGAGTTGTACTCTGAAGCCGTTGAAGAAGCTCAAGGAATGCAATTGTAAGTATATCGTGGAGTATATACATTGCTTTCAAACCGAGATGGAGTATTGGGTCGAGATTCATGTCGTGATTCTGATAGGTGATTGTAAGGGAGTATTGCGATTTGGGATCATTGAAAGTGATCCTTACAAGGAAGAATCGGATGAAAGAAGATGCATTGCGCGAGATTGCAAGCTGCTGCTTGCTTGGTCTTGATTTCCTTCATTCCAGACGTATTGTCTCCACTGTAAGTGAAATGGCGTGGAATGATGGTTTAGAGCGTCAAACCATGGAATCTGTTCATGGATGAGCATGGCATTGTAAAGCTCAGCGATTATGGATTCGTAGTCAAGTCAAGACGATCCGATGAAAAGAGGTCCACTAAATTGTATAGAGCACCTGAAGGGTGTGGAGGAAAGAGTGATGTGTGGTCCCTTGGGTTTTCACTCATTGAGCTGGCGGAGGCGGACACTCCCTATGAAAGAAATGAATTGGTCTTTCTGGTAGAAATCGCCTTCAACAATGCAGTGCCTTCTCTCTCCCAGAGGAATTGGCCTCCGGAGTTTCGGGATTTCGTCAACAAGTGCATGGTGAGGGATGTGAACAAACGAGCATCCGTGAGTGAATTGATGCAAGTACGGATTGTGCGAGGGAATGACGGTTAGCACCCCTTTGTGAAGGAATCGATTCGAGACATTCAGCAGAATGGCTGTGTGAAATCACTCAATTAGCAAAACAGAGGAGAATGCAACAATCCTGTGTTGATCTTTTGAAGAAACAACATGAGAATACCGCTCTATTGTTGTGTAGCACTGATGACGAGTGCTTTTCTCATGAAGGGATTGTAGCAGTTACGGGGTCCATACTGGCAGAATTGAGTGAAGAGAGGGTGGTTGAAGTGACATGATGGGTAGACTTGCCTAGAATCAACTCAACTCCCTTGTCACAGAGGAGACCCGTAATCCATTCCATTGCCCTCAACGCATCCATCTTGAGAGTGTTTCATGGGAGTTGTCAATAACGACTAGACATTCCTTCTCCAATCGAGGACAGGATCCGAAGTGGAGCCTATTACAAGTGCTTTGAGAATGATGATTGAGTATTTTAATGGCTCTTTCTTGGAACAAACACAATGTGTTTCTTGCTGTATGTGTGGAGTCCTTTGCTCTGTAGTGATCCTTTCCTTTTGCATCTCTGGCAACGGTTTGGGGAGAGCAGGATGGAAAAACTGAAGAATTCGTGAAGTATCAATCTGTGTCATTCTGCTAGTGTAAGGAATAATCGGGAGTATTCATGGAGTATTGACTTGTACATATTTGGGCCTGTTATATCACTCTTTTCCTATGTTATTGTCAAACTCCTCTCTTTGTCTCTTTCTCCTTACCTTGCTCCTGTCATCCATTATCTGCATAATCAACGCGCTTTTACTAGTAAATGATAGTGATAAGCGGATTATGATAACCTCCTGCAAGAGTGGCACCATTGTGGAAAACCCTGTGAAATGTGTGAGTGTTCCGAGTAGTGATGAAACAGTACTGATGTCTATGAAGCCAGTTGTGAAACATGATCTTTGTGATATGTAGTGCAGCAATATGAGCTTCTATGACCGTTTGTATGGTGAACACTCGGAGTACATCACCCACGTTGAAAGGGAGAATACAGTACCTCACATCGGCAACGAAAAGCGACTCTTCTCACTTCTCACTACATATAATACGGAACCTCCAGGTGAGGAGGTGTGTGCAAATTCCAAGCGTTTGTTCTTTCTCTTCGTATTATGAGTAGAAGCCGTACAGTACGTAATGAGGAATGAAGAGAGGCTCTTTGTCAACTGTACTGATGATAGACCCTTCTCTCATTGCCAACAGTACTACTTGTTCCGCTATGATACTAGAATGGACCGCTGTGAGCCATTCTATAGACAGAACTGTAGTTTGCTAAGAATGGAGTGAAGTGTAGATAAGCATGATGTTGGATACGATGGAGTCACAGTTGCGACGCAAATATCGTTTATCACTTCTCTCATGTTAAGCACTAGACTGGATAGAATGAATCGTATCCCGTACTTACTGCAGAGGTGGAAACAGAGCATCAGTATTGCTGTGTTTCTGGATGAAAAGGAATTACCACAGTTGGAAAGACTGCTAATGGAGTACTCTTTTCCAAAGAGGATCATCTTCTCCTTCTATATCCGCAAAACAATTACTAGTGTCAATACTCCCTACTATCGAAAGGGTAATGTGATTCAATACTTCAATGATGGATTGTATCCAATGAATATTCTGCGCGATATGGCTATTGAATCCGTGACGACAACCCATTACCTGCTGCTGGACATTGACACCTTCATCTCATCCACTTTAGAGGAGAACATTGAACGGAGCAGGGGGTTTCTGAATAACCACTTCAACATCCTTGTATTCCAAGTCTTCCAGTATTCAAAGAGTGTTAATCAAACTATTTGCCGCACTACAGGTGAGTGCAATTACCTGTATTGATTCTGTCTTTTGTTAATCCTAGATGGGATGCTATTCCACAGAATAAAGCAGATCTCATTATGGATATGAAAAGGGACATGTTCGATCCGATTCAATCCATCTATCATGTGCATCCTGCCATTAAGTGCTTATATGTAGAAGCTCATGAACATTTACCAGTGGATGTCAATTGACAAGTATTGCCTGGTGGAGTTTACATCAACAACAGAGATTGAACCGTGAGTGTCATTGCTATTCTTAAATATAAGGTATGGCGTGTTCCGAAGATCAGCACTGGATCCCATCTTCAACCCCTATTTCGTGGATTATGGATATGATAAGATTGAATTCTACAAAAGAATCGATCTATACAAGAGTATCTCCGTGTAAACTGAACTCATTTGTAGAGTATCACTACTATGTTCTGTCCACCGATTTTGCAATTGATATACCTCATCAGCGGTCGAATAAGTCAATTGCATTTGGAGTGGAAAAGAGAGCCAACATTATGCGTTATCAAATTGTGCAATTCCGGAAATCGTATCAATCTGTGTCATTCTGTAATTGTTTGTATCCATAACAAGTGTATGATACTAGGCGTTTCTTGATCGTTCAGTTTTCTTACATAGTTTTTAGTTACTCTAATAGCAGGTGCTATCATGAAGGATAAGCACACATTCCTTACATTTTGGTGTTGCTTCTCCTTCCTTCTTTTCTTCATTTGTCGACTTGTGTTAAGCAGGCAGTATGAGAAGGAGACATATGTCATGTACTAGAAGCGCTATTACTAATGGCTGTGATGATACTGGCGTTACTCAAGTGTTGTTTAGTTACATGTATGGTATGTCATATGATCGTGATGGCTAATCAGTAGACATCCACATTGTGAGTGAGAAGAATCATGTGTTCAAACCCATCCGTATCATCCCCTCCCTATTCTCATGGAATAGACTCTCATGAAATCCGACCCGCCTCAATGGAGCCCTATCTCAACAGTTCTCTTCCTCTATCCACCAAAGAACAATACAACAAAGACACATATCATCTCTTCCAGCCTCTTTCACTTCCAAAGAGAGTGCTGCGATCAATTGCAAGACTCTTTGGTTTTGAGGATCGAGAGTACTTCAATGGAACGCAAATCGATTGTGTTTCCTCCTCCCCGTTTTCACATGTAGATGCTGATCCTGATGTGTTTCCCATCTACACCACCGATCAGTTTCCCATCACCAATGCCACCTACATGTCTCAATTCCCCTCTCTTCCTCCCATCTACTTAGTTATTCCTCATGCAAATCAGTCCTGTGCTGTTGACATTGCCAATGTGCTTCCTCCATTCCTGCAATCCATACGCAATGCCTCTGTTCCTATGCCAGTGTCTGATAAGGAGTGGAGAGACAGAAACGCCATTGTGGACAGGGACATCATCGAAAGGGAGCAGTGGGCGCAAAAGACCGAGGCTTACAAGAGAATGCGTGGTGCGTCGTTGGCTGAAGTGAATGGCGTTCTTCCCTCCGATCATTTGGGAGCCAAGTACTCTCGATTCATCTACAAGGATGTTCGCAACCTCGAAACCATGATAGTGGAGAAACTGTATGAGGAAATGAAGGGAATGCAGTGCATGAGGAGTATTGTGAAGCGTTTTGAGGAAATGAAGAAGGAACTGTCAATCACGGAAGCAGAGGAGAAGAAGGCGATTCGCGAGGAATTGGAAAAGAACCAGGAGTCACCTGACGCGGTTGTTCCAGAGAGTGCAGTGCTTCATGAGTTTAACAGTCACAAGGAAGCGCTCACAAGCCTTAGGCGGTTCTTCTTCTACACCACTTCCTACAAATCAGAAGGAGCCCATGGCTGTGATGGTTGCTATGATATGCAGAAGGCTCATCCACTCATGAAAACGGTTTCCTTCCCAGACGGGGTGGTGATGCGCTGTTTCATCGGCAATAAGGAAATCCCCAACTTCCATGGTGTTCATTGTCTGCGAAGAATCGAGGGGTGACTTGTAGTGGTGTTTCCCAAACCGGATGATCCCTTTGATGTGACGGGTGTTGTGGCAGGTAACTACAACCGCTTGTTTGCACTCCAGCAGCTGTTGAATCGCTGGAGGGGGTAGGCATTAGAGTGGGATTGATTAGACTAGTCCCATCTCCATTGTTCTTCACTGTCCAAGCAACTATGAAACACAAGCACTGTCCTTCATTTCATCCTATTCCTTCCCCAACCGTATGACTCTCATCCTGTATGTGGTGGATTCGACTCACCCTCACTACTCAAACTTCCCCGTCAACTATCTTCGCAACCTCGCCATCAAAGCAGTGCGAACCACACACTTCCAGATTCTCGATATGGATTTGCGAATGACCCGTTGGAGTGTTGAAGCGGAGTGACTTGTAGTCAACACGTATGACGAAATCAAGAGGTTGCCAGACTACATCACTTCCAGCAACACTTCTGCCGTCATTCTGCCCATATTCTTCTTCAATCACACCACTGTGTTGGATCATTGTGACTCTGTCGAGAGTTGTGCTTATCTGTGTTCCTTCCTTCGACTATTCATCCATAGAACCAACTACTATCAGCCAGAGAACAAGCTCGATCTGATCGCTTGTATCGCCACGAAGAACTGCATCTCCAACAAGCGTCTTGTTCGGACTCACGCATTTCTTTCCTTCATCCCATTACTTAATAGATGTATGTGATGCCCGAATGGTTTGTGACCTCTCCCTCCTCTCCTGTTTCACGCATTCGTTGTTTCATGACGGACTTCATGGAACCCTATCTCATGGTGCGTCTTTCTCCAGACCTGCCTCTGTTTGATGATCGGTTTGTGAACTATGGATACAACAAGGTGGAATATGTGGAGAACCTAAGACAAGCCGGTTTCTCGTTTTTCATTCTGAATCAAGCCTTCGCCATGGACTTCCCTCATCCCGAGTGAGAATGAGTGATGCTGTTGAAGAGTAGCACGGAGTTCAGAACGGCGTATCATAACATGATTCACAGTAATAGCGGCAACCCCATGAAGGATGTCTATAACGATTTGCAGAAGAAGTTCAATCGGGACTTCCAGTATCGCGAGTCTTTTCCGGCGTGTTTCTTGCGTCAGTTGGCATACTATGAGGAGTTGTTGGGTGTTTGTTGGGGAGAACTGATATCTTGTCATTCTAATCCTGATCATGAGAAGTCTCTGTAATAGGATGGAATGAAGCATGAGTAGAGTGGTCATTGTACTGAGGAAGGAAGGGAACAATTCTGGGTAATGAATTCAGCAATTCAGATTATTCTTGTCAACTGTCATGCACTTCATCACCCTTCTCTTCATGACTGTTTTGTCACTGATAGTCTCATCGAATTACTATCATTCCCATTTCCATCAACCTGCTGTCCTTCGTGTTTTGCAATTCAAAGCAGAGGAGAGTGACGAATGTAACCCTTGCTGCAGGAATGAACAGTAGATGATGAACGGTTGTGTTCCAGAATCCTTCAAGTGACAAGCAATCGCTCAGAATCAGTGATTGTTGTGAATGCGATTGGAGGTGGGCTGGGTCACAAGTTCATCTCCACCAGCATGGCTATAACCTACGCTCTTCTCACAAAGAAGAGACTCTATTGTTGGCTACTGAATCATCAGTAAGGAATAGTCAAAACACCAACTCCAATTCTCAATTCCACTGACTCCTGCTTCAAGGATAGGGAATACCCTGACGGTTGGTTCTGTTATGCATGATCATCGATAGAAACACTTCCTTCTCATGTCTGTAAAGGACCATTCTCCTGCTTCACTATTGCCAACGATACGGTGGACTTTGCTGCAGCTCTTCAAGAGAACACAACACTGCGAGATGCTCGATTGCCACTCAAGTATGTTTACAATGACCAGAACAGAGAGATCCTCATCAGAAATGGAGTGATGAGAGAAGAGGAATCGTGGAGCGATTATCAGAGGAAGCTCTATCAGTTGCTTCTTCGCCCCAACAGGAGAATGAGGGAAGAAATCATTCAAATGAGGAATGCAGTGCACCAACGCAGTGTTTCGATTGGAGCCCATATTCGCACTGGTGGATTGCTGGCTAATGATTGTGAGGGTGTTTCCATGGTGGATCAGCAAACACTGGAAACCATTCCCAGTCGAATTGAGAGTATGCGAAGTCTCCTCACCAACAATACCAAAGATGTATCTGTGTATCTTTCCAGTGACTCTGACAAGGCACTCTCCTATCTTCGTGAACAACTCAATCCCGACTATTTGATCATCGTTGCATCAAATCACACAAGAGGGCGTACTACAGGAAAACGAGTATCAGAGGATAAGGTGGGTGGAGCCCTCTTGGATCTCTTCGTTTTGAGTGACTGTGATGCTCTTCTCACTACGCAGGGAAGTGGTTTCAGCACAATTGCAGCAGGCCTTTCAAAGTCAAGTGTCAAACAGGTTATTCCAGTGACAAGGGGAGAAGTGAAATGCTAAAAACTGCAGTCATTTTTACTGTTTGTGTCACACCAGTCGATGAATAACTGAAACACAATCATTACACATTCAAAACACAGTTACACAGAGAAACCTCACAATTTGTTTATCACTATGAGCTTTTCCGATTTGAAGATTTGCGTCGTTGGTTTGGGCTACGTGGGTATGCCCATGGCTGTGGCCTTCGCTGAGAAGGGAGTGAAGGTGATCGGTTTCGATGTTTGCAAGCCCAAGATCGAGGCCTACCTCAACGGCGAAGATCCTACCTGCGAAGTCGGTACGGAGAGACTCGTCAAGACCCTTAAGGGCGGCAATCTCTTCCTCACCTACGATCTGGAGCAGATCCGCTCTGCCAACTTCTACATCGTGGCTGTGCCCACTCCCGTCAACGAGGATCGTTCTCCCGATGTGCGTCCCGTGGAGGGTGCTTCGGAGGTGGTCGGCAAGGTCATCTCCAAGGGTGACTACGTTGTATTCGAGTCTACCGTGTACCCCGGTCTGACGGAGGAGCTGTGCATCCCCATCATCGAGAAGTTCTCTGGATTGAAGTACAAGGAGGAGTGGAAACTGGGCTACTCTCCCGAGAGAATCAACCCCGGCGACAAGGTCCACACCTTCAAGACCATCAAGAAGATCGTGTCGGGTTGCGATGCGGAGTCGCTGGACAAGATCGCCAAGGTCTACGAGATGGTGGTGGAGCCCGGTGTGTACCGCGCCACTTCCATCGCCGTGGCGGAGGCCGCCAAGGTGATCGAGAACTCGCAGCGCGACATCAACATCGCCTTCATGAACGAGCTGGCGATGATCTTAGACAAGATGGGCATCGACACCAACGATGTGCTGGACGCTGCCGGCACGAAATGGAACTTCCTCCACTTCCACCCGGGTCTTGTGGGCGGTCACTGCATCGGTGTGGACCCCTACTATCTGACCTACCGTGCCCAGAACCTCGGCTACACCAGCACCATCATTCAGAACGGTCGTCTGCTGAACGACTCGATGGGTGCTTGGATCGCCACGAAGACTGTCAAGCTGATGGTGCAGTGCGGTCTGGTGGTGAAGGGCGCTCGCGTGTGCGTGATGGGCATCACCTTCAAGGAGAACTGCTCCGACACCCGCAACAGCAAGGTGCACGACATCATCAACGAGCTGCAGGAGTACGACATCGACGTCGTCTCCTGCGACCCCATCGCTCCCAAGGACGAGGTGAAGCGCTTCTATGGTGTCACTCTCACCGATTTGAAGGACATCAAGGACTGCGATGCCGTGGTGATGGCTGTGGCTCACAAGGAGTACGCTGCGATGACGATGAAGGACCTCCGTGCCCTCTTCAAGCCTGAGATTGCTCAGAAGCTTGTTTACGATGTGAAGGGCGTAATCTCTCGCGAGGATGTGCCCAGTGACATGATTCTGAAGCGCCTGTAAGCGGCAACCCGCTTGTTCCTTCATGCTTGAATGGGTTTGTTCCTCACCCTCTGATTTGTTTGAAACAAACAAGAATTGCTAGAAGAAATAGACTTGAGCCGTCTCCTTCTTGATGAAATTGGCTAATCTGGAATAGGAGCTCTTGGTAGACAGAAAGAGCACGTCACACTTTGACAGTAAAACCAACTCCGTGTAGGACCGCATCAACCCCGCCTCGTTTGTGAAGGTGCCTGTATGTGTTCGAGGCAGATTGCCCACAAATAGTAACTGGTTGCCGAACCGCTCTTCCATCTCCCTCTCAATCCATGGACTATCCGTTGCTAGGAAGAGGAGTGAATTGGGTTTCTCATCCAGTATCGATTCCATCACGTCGAATTGGGCTTCCACTTGTGACAGGGTCAATGCAGCTGCCTTTTCTCGCCACGTGGTGAGATTGCCAGCCAATCGGATATGAGCACCCACCATGAAATGCCCCTCAAACGCATGCACCCAAGGTTCAATGAACTCTGCGGTAAACGCACTGGGCTGGAACAAGCCATGGAAGCATGTTCTGTACCAACTGCCACGAGCCACAGACGCGTTGGCATTGGGCATGATGACTGTACGAGCGAAATGACGAACAGACTTGAGACGGAAGATGGGACGAAGAAAAGTGGTGGCTGATTCAATCACAACAACGTCCTTATAGAGAGAATTGAAGGGCGTGCTGTCTGTAATGCCTGGAATCATGGCACGAGAAGTGAATTCGAGATGGATGGTAGAGTCATTCACAACGGATGTAACGCTGCTGAGACGCGCTTCTTCTAGCCATGAGGGAGAATGATGAGAATCACCAGATGGTGATAAGAGAACAGCGGGAAAGGTGAAATTGAAAAGGGGAAAAACGAAGAAGTGACTGGGTATGGCTGGAGCATTGACTACGGGTTTCAGTCGAGAAGAGTGACTACTTTGAACAGAGCGATTATTCACGATTCCCAACAACAGCACATCACATGTACCCATGATCTGGTTTGCCACTCCAGCATTCGCACGCTTTTGATAGATGAGTGTTGAGGATTCTTCCTTCACTTCTCTCCTGTGAGTGGGAATGTACACGCTATTCATGTACTCGATGAACTCTGCTTCTCCCGCATTCCATTTTGTGGCAGGCTCCTTTAGAATCCTTGGTGAAGTCATTCCGGGATTGTAGTAGGAGGAATAGTTGAAACCAAGGGATGTGATATCACTGCCTTGAA
Source organism: Blastocystis sp. JDR (assembly GCA_039096365.1). NCBI lineage: Eukaryota > Bigyra > Opalinata > Blastocystidae > Blastocystis > Blastocystis sp. JDR. The sequence goes on along the minus strand of JBBPEF010000103.1, from coordinate 4,760 downwards.
TCAGTTCCACTAGGAATGATGTCTCTGAAAGAGGGAGCACGCTGCTTCATAACACTGGCTTGTGTCCACTGAATGGTACGGACAATGCGATTTGCGCCCTTGTAGTATGAAAAACCCTTGTCATAAGTCTGCGTGTTAAACGAGTTGAATACAATACGGAAGGAGTGAGGATGTCCTCGTCTTCTCTTCGTTGCGCCCATCCAAGGAGGAGAGTGAAGAAAAGCATGGAAAAGCAAAGAGAGAAGCAGAGAAGTAGAGAAGGACTCATGATGGATGATAAGAATACTGGAGGCTAAATGTGTTTGAAATGATGATTCCAGTTTTCTTACAGATTTGTTTCTTGTAACTGTGATGAGTGCATCTATAGCGAATGGAAAGAAAGACGAGAAGGATGTTCTATTGTGTGAGAAGATAACAAAGACAAAGATAAAGGGGAAACCCGCACTCCCTCCTGTGGCTAAGAGCAATCTCTACAAGACGCAACTATGCCGCAATTTCATGTCTAATGGAAAGTGCAAGTATGGAAGAGTGTGTCAGTTCGCTCATGGAAGGAAGGAGTTGGAGAAGTATTCATTCACTGTTTGTTGTATATGAAAAGGTGTATGTCTTTCATTGAAGTGATAGCTGTGTTGTATGTCTTGCTAATCGTATCGTATCTTCTTCAATTGATGAGTTAAGTGTTAACTCACGAAGTATCTATGGATGTGTGATGGAGACAACGAAGAGCAGCATGATGGAGTTCCTGTTCAACGAGGAGCTGGGTCTGGTGGTGGAGGTGGACGACGCGAAGGTGGTGTGATCGCGAAGACGCAGGCGGCGAACCGCGTGAAGGTAAGCGTGAACGGCGCGGTGGTGCTGGACGAGGACGAGAAGACGCTGCACGACCTGTGGGAGGTGAGGTCGTTCGAGCTGGACAAGCTGCAGTCGAACCCCGCGTGCGCCGAGCAGGAACAGGAGGGTCTGAAGAGGCGCCACAAGCCCGTGTGGAAGCTGACCTACGAGCCGCGTGTGTTGATGATGGCTGGCTGGTCAAGTACAGCATGGCGATCATCCGCGAGGAGGGCTCAAATGGGGAGTGTGAGGTGGTTGTGAGAGTGGCGGGCTTCGAGTCGTGGGACGTGCACGTGCGCGACCCGCTGAGCAGACGCATCACGCTGGAGGGCTTCCTAATCAAGGTGTTGGTGGGCAGGTCCAGCTATGTGTACGTGCTGGAATTGGTGCACATGCAAAGCACTGTCGAGAGGGGTTCATTACACCCTTTGATGGCTCAGCCCTGCATAATGGATTGGCCCGTGCTGATAGCCATTTCTCCGGATTATTCGTGATTTGGTGGATGTGAATTGAAATGACGTATTCACTTCATGTGATTCTTATTACATAACATAAAACAGGCTAAATGTCGTACACCTCATATTAGCACCAATTACATATATAAAACACATATGGAAAGAACTGTGTATCATGCTGTCTATGCTCAAGCAAGTGTCATCCCGCACTATCACAGTATCAGATTCTCGGGAATGATAATACACTAATTGAGTTCGTGCATCCAATAGGAGTAGTTGAACCATTATTTGCAGCTGAGAATGAAACTCTCCTTCATTTCTTCAGAAATAGTGTGAGAAAGGAAAAGAGAAAGATGGTACCTGCTGCTGCTGAACGTAGTATCAAATAGTAGTCTTAAATGTAGAAGCCTATGTCCTTGCTGATGTCTATCGCGACAAAGCGATAACAGTATTATGGATTCTTCCGCGGTTGTTATGCAGTAACCCTTGAGAGTATACGAGTAATCCGCTGCTAATGAGTAGATCTGTCTTCCCTGACATCCGTTTTCAGTCCTGAATTGAGGGACATCGAGTTCTCTCGACTCCAGACGCTCTCCATTACTAGTCCTATTAGTGTATTCAAATGACAAGTAGATGTTCTTGTGACGCTGAAAGTGGAGCGCAATGGAGCTGGAATGATGATTGAAAGCCATATGTAAGGATGAAACATCAGGCCTCAGTGTTTACTATTAACAAATGTATTCCCAATGCTCTCCTCTGTGTGTTGTACAACTCATCGTTAATGAATACTGGGAGTTTCTTTTATTCTAATTGTATTTCCAATTCGACTTTCATTTCTCCATTCAACAATCAAGCGCACAACTTTACATATATCTGTGATTTAGATCCACACATCCACTCCCAAAACACTTCACTCCAATCAATCACTACCATGCATGACTTCAACTTGTGTTACCACTCTGTCTTCTTATCTCGCATTATGCACTATGGATTTGCCCATATTCTATGATAATAACGGTTCTCATCGTGATTCATGTTTGGAAGATGTGTATAGGTCTCTAGTTAGTGTTGCAAACTTACCTACTAACTTACTTGTTTTATTCTGCTTTTTTGAAGCAATCATCTGATTACCGATTGTGCCTGCATTGTATACAACAATTGGAGAATGACATGTCTCTTCTATTCTATGATGATTGCAGGTATTTGCAAGGTCCAAACCAACAGGAGTGATACAGAGTCTAACTACGAGGGAAGGCAATGCCATTCAGCTTCTATCACTCTAGAAGAAATGCTGTACTATTTTCAAATGGCTACGAAGAGTATGATCGAGATTAGTGAAGTGGGATCCCCATAGTCGATATAATGACATGAAAGCGGTAATTCATCTCTATCTCAATTCATTGCATTCGTGTCTCGCTGGTTTTTCTTCAGAGGGGAGAATCAATCCATGGGTACGCTATTGTGGTCAAATACTATTATGGAAGTGGAGCTGTACTCCTATTTCACACAAATAAGAATGGCAGCTGTCACAATTCCTCATCAGATCAAAACCAAGCAATGGATTCCCTCAAGAAGCATAAGGAGTCATAGTTTAATGGAAATCACTCATAAGTCGTCAAAATAGCCACTCCTATGTGATTACTCTTCCTAGTCTTCTGATCGTCTAGCTATCCTAGTCATCAAGGTAGGAACGAAGGAAACTAGCAGCTGCGTGAAGAAGAATTGAGAGAATCGTTATTGGAAATGGTTTTACGTCATCTGAAGAGACGGATCTTATCTAATCTCTTTTTTGTCCCTGTATGCTCCTTCTTGCATCTTTGACACTCTTCTCTCCTACTCTCATTCTTTCTTTTCTGGATTGTCAAAGACGTGTAGAACTGTTCTTGATGTATGAACCTGCATTTTCAAGTTGCAAGGAATGCCTGTGAACTCCAAAGCATCCACCCTGTGCTCATTTCCTGAATCCGTTACCCTATGGCTACGCCATTTCAATTGCAATCTCTACAATGGAGGCTGTGAAGAAAGGAATGCAGCATAACCTTCTTCTCGAGAGTGGCATCCAGTTTGTTCATTGTTCTCCTTTCACCGTTTTAGAATGCATTCAACCAACTATTGGAGAGAGATGAATCAATATTCATGCCGTTTTGCCCAGAAACTGCTTGTACAGCCCCATTCAACGCAGTCCACAAGAGGAACATCGTTCTTCTTTTTCCTATTCATCACTGCAGTCAGAATGTTGATTTGATCTTTGGAAATGCCTTCCCTGTGTTTGTGGCGTGTGATTCTGGAGGCTACAGCATTCTCACCGATTCCCATTTCGGACTCATGATGCTGGTGTGAATCTACGCCCTTCCCGATGAGCTGGTGGTTAATGCGAAGCAGACCTGTCCATTGCATTCCAGTATCCTTCCTTCTCTCTCCTCAGTCTTAGAACAGCATGATCCCATCAGTGGCATTCCAGTCATGGGTGGATCTGTACTAGACGCGATGTGCGCTCTGTTCCTGCCGCAGTGATCAGAGCTGAAGGCGCACGAGAAGCTGATCCGGTCTCTCCTCCCTGCTGGACTCCGCCTTGTCACCACCGCCTGGGCGTGTCGCCGCTCTCCGTCGCCGCGAACGAGGGCTGTCTCGCTGTTCCAGACGCTGTTCCAGCCGCTGAAGGAGGAGCATCCTGCGGTGGAGGACAAGACGGCGAAATCACCATGGCATTTGACTGCTTCAACGCGTGTCCTTTCATCCGCGAGAATGGGAAGATGGCGGAGCGTGGGGTGTGGCAATCGACAGACGGCGCTGACGGTCCGAAGCAGGAGCACGACGCGGACCCCAGTGACGGGCTGTCCGCCAAGGCGAGCGTCGTGAGCAGGGCGATCCGTCTGTGTCTGCGTCAGGGCTGCAGGAGACCGTGTATGGCGCATACCCAGCAGACGGCGATCTGGCGGCCATCTGGCGGCAGAAGCGCTGGCTGGAGAAGGTCGACGGGCTGGTGCGGCGCGAGGACTGCTGGGCAACCCCTCGAACGAGCTGTGCAGAGGCGAGGTTCGCTGGGGTGAGTCCTCTTCCGCCACTCCATGCGCATTCCCGCGGTTGTCGCATTGGGAGGTGTTCGCTGTGCCACTCGGTGTCGTGGACAGCAGCCGCAGCAAGGGGTGTTGGGTGTGCGACCACTCGTCTCCAAGACTGCGTCTCATGGTGCGTTGCTATTGGATTGCTTCACGATATGCGGGAAGAACGATCGGACGATGTACCGACTGGGGCTGTTGTTTGAGATGGAGAAGGTGAAGAAGTTGACGGAGGAGGAGTAGGCAATCGAGCGAGGTGATGAGGAAGCCGAAGCTGGTGAAGAGTGCAGAATCGGCTGAATCGCTGTGAGAAGGAGGGTTGTGTATATTGAATTGGTTGTGACGACGAATTACAGATGGCTTGTTTGTTGACACAACGGAGTTGTGTGTTGGAGAATCAGAATACACTCTCCAG
>JBBPEF010000074.1:0-73294 GCA_039096365.1 Blastocystis sp. JDR | reverse complement strand
CACCTTCATCCTCTAAACCACCTGCCATCCCATCACGCATTCATAACCATCCTCTCGAGTCCATTCCGCAATCACCCTCACTCGAATGCACTTCACACGCACCCTATTCCACTCTCATCCATCCCAAACGCTCTACCATCTCATTCCCTCTCCATACAAACCTACATCCCAAATCGCGTTCTCTCATCACCATAGGCATGGAGACGAACTATCGCCAATTTCAATCTTCTCCCCATGCACTTCATTACCAATCTACAATCCGTCCCGCATACTCCTGCCCTCCATACCCTTCTCGAACCGCAACAATCCACTCTTCAATCCAGCCACTCTTCCATTCCATCGTCCATCCTCTTCTCATCCACTCTACAATTCCACTCACACAAACACACCTACTCCCCCATTACCAACTCTACACGCCTTTTCTACATTCCATCCAATTCACACCACCTTCTCTTCATCCATTCAACACTCCGCTTCACATACACCTACGCAGTCTCTCCATTCGCTCTTCACCTCCAGCCAGTCCCTCTCCTAACCGCCATCCATCTATTCATTCAACAAACAATCCAATGCACCTACTAGCCATCCTTTTCAAATACCCTTATGAAGGCCTTCAACACTTTTCCCCCTATGCCAAACTCATTTTTCACCAACAACCCATTTTCGAACCACATGCTGGCCACACTCCAACCATTCCATACACGACCTCTTACCCCTCCTTCTTCTCTCCATTCACACAATCACTCCAATCCCTATGTAACTCCTCCACTCTTCTTCTCCCATCCTCTGCTCTCCATCAACACACTTTCAACCGCCATAGGCTCACTCTCGTTTTCAACAAACAACCCAATTCTATGCTCATTCACATCCTCCATCCCCTCCACATCCATTCCACCCTTCACATGCAACACTTGCTCATTCCAGTCATCAACGAATTCCAACACATAACCCAATGCACTGGCATCGTCTCAGTCCTCCGAACCCATCCCCAATATCATCCCTTCCCAAAACACTCCCATCACGATCACGGTCAGGAGGAGGCATTGGACACTCTCCCACTCCCCATCGATAGAAGAAGGAATATAGAATCGAATGGGCCAAAGTGTCCAAAACGCGTTTCCATGAATGTACATGTGCCATTTTGCGATTCTGGCCATTCTGGGCTTTTCACACCATCATCATGGGGAACAGCAAAGACGCCCGTACAACACACTCTGAGCGCTATGCGACCCCTCCTCGTCGACATTCCATGAGGATTGCTTTCCATCTCGTTTTCATAGCAGATGCACTCTCCACATCGTCTTCACAGTACATACACACTCTAGAGAGCAGTTGATGAGCAGATGCACTCTCCATCTCGTCTTCATGGCACGCACGTCGTCTCCACACAACACACTCTCTCCACATAACAACACACGAAGTAGTCAGCACGGCATGACACGCACTCATGAGATGGAAGAGAGCGACACAGCATGACACGCACTCATGAGATGGAAGAGAGCAACACCCAGGAGTCACTCATGGACAGCAATCTCGCAGGAAGGAGAGGATACAGCAGCACGGATGGAGATAGTATAGCGAACAGCACTCTGGATTCATCATCCACTCCACCCATACCAGTGAAATCGGCAATCACTCCCTCCTTCTCATAACAACCGCACAGAACGCACAGAATCAACCCTTCCTCCAACACAGAACAGCAGCAGAGACATACCCGTACCCCTTCCACAACACACCCTTCAAACAGCCCATAGAACACGCGGTGCAGCAAGCAGGACAGTCCTGTATTCAATACGATATCGATGGCCACACAACAGAGAAGATCAACACCAACGCCGATTCATGTCCTCGGAAATGGCCTAAGCAACTCCTTCCACATGAACATTCACAATCACCATCATACAATCGACCAGCACAGACACAACCCTGCATTCACACCCAACCATCCTCAAAACACGCACAACCTCTTCTCACACATACACCATTCCACCACTTCAAAATCAGCAACATTGGACACAGTTTGAAAGAGACGAGTGAAAACGAGAGTCTCTTTCCCCCATCCCAAAATCGATTTCTTCATCCTCACACTTTTCTCTCGCTTCATCACCAAATCATTTCATATCCTATACTCATTCCATAGATAGAATGAAAGGGTGGGTATAGGGAGTGAGTTGGGATGGAGGAATGGAGAGTGGGACTGAATCGAGTGTACTCTTACACACAGCATGGAATAGATAGAATGAGCAGAAGAGGGGTTGCATTGGCTAATCATCGCTATGGCGAAGATGAGAATAGAATGAGAGAGGGGATAGAATGAAATAGAGAATGGTAAAAGGAGAAATCGAGATAGTGTATGTGTGTGGAGAAAGAGCGTGAAGAAGAGGAGCGAGAATCGATCGATCGATTTGCCCCTGTTCAGAATCGCGTTTGAGATGACCTCTCCGTTTTCGCTGTAATGTGGCCCATTGAATGTGTGTGAGTGATAGAGTGTGTTAGTGATGGAATTGGGGTTGACCCTGTGATGAAGGGGTGTGTGTGATTGTGTGAGAAACAAAGAATGGAGAAGGAAAGGAAACCAATGAGAGGCATAGGGCTCGTTGTGAGGACGAAATGAGAATGCACCTCATACCAACCCCAATTCGTTCAATTCCGCATAGCAGACATCGCACAGATATCAGGATGCACGCGCTGTCAAAGGATAGGACTCGATGACAACACGCTGTTGAATTACCACCATCCTGTCCATCACCGACACAAGAATGAGCCAATCATCAACACAGAACTCTCATTGCACACACGAACCAACCCATCTCGCCGAACGCCCTTCTCAATACTCCATTCTCTTCCATCCAGTCCATCCAACACCAACCCATTCAATACTCGCCTCATTCAAGCTGGCTGGGGATCTAGACTCGCCACGCTTCCTCCCCTCATTTATGAACTCAACTCGCCAAATACAACACTGTGGTAATACAGGAACGCATTCTCACAACAGATGACTGGCGCAGAACTCCAACACGAACATCTCTGGCTTCCAATGCAATCGAATCGTCTATCTTCGCTTCAACAATACTTCCTCTCACTTGATCTCCTCCAGCTGGGAAGGAATCCAGTTTGGGTTTAATCACACTCAATTCGGTCCAATTCGCAATCAACCGTCCCGATTCTTCTTCAGAGAGCAACAGCTCCACACATGTACCCCGGAATGGGAAATAGCACAGACAAATCAGCACAATAGAACACTTCAAACAAGAATCCATTCGCATATCCAGCCTCCGAAAGCCACGCTTCGCGATCACCCGCCACACCCTCGATTCCTTCCATTCTAGCACCTACAGAATACTCTTGAACCAACAAACAAATACCCCCAATACCATCCCAATCGAGCAATCGCTCTCGATTTCCTCAGAATACAATTATGTCAGTAAAAGATAGGACGCATATAAGCAGTATGCTCCTATCCTTTCAAGAGAAGCAACCGGAGAAGGATCAGCAAGAGAATTGCCTCGATTCACTCGCCCCGCCGCAAACTGTGCCTAGGAAGCGTCCGCCCTCCGTGTACCACGAAGATGCACTCCATCCACATTTTGCACTTCGTGAAGAGCAAACTCGTCCGATTCCTAGACGCCGTGAAAAGGAATTGGAGAAACCCAAATCCAAGGTGCCTGTGCGTGGAAAGGCAGGTCGCCAAGGAGGGAAGAGTCATGAGCGAGGTGGAAAACATCTTCGTGTGTATGGATTCTGTGGGCCCATCCGCGAGGTGTACGCGATTGTCAGGAGAGCGTCTCCTCCGACGACGGCCAGAGCAGCGAAGGTCGATCTCCTTCAGAAGCATAGAAGGAACCCCGTCTACACCATCCAGGGTCCTGGTGTGACGGAAGACGGCTTCGTGACGAGTCTACGCGAGCTCTTTTCCCCTGTCGCTGTTGCTCCTGCTGTTGCTCCTGCTCCTGCTCCTGCTCCTGCTACTGTTCCTGTTCCTGCTGCAAGTACCCACTCGACCAGACAACGTGGACGCCAAGCTGGGAAGAGACGGAATACCAGTCCGATGCCAAAGAGGAGGGGCACTACTCCTGTTGCTCCTACTGTTGCGACTCCTGTTCCTGTTTCTACTGTTTCTACTGTTCCTGCTGCTGTTCCTGCTACTGCTGCTACTGCTCCTGCTGTTCCTGCTACTGCTACTGCTACTGCTACAAGTACCCGCCCGACACGACAACGTGGACGCCAAGCTGGGAAGGGACGGAACACCAGTCCAATGCCTAAGAGGAGGAGGGGCGCAACTCCCGCAACTCCTACTCATCCTACTCCACAACAACCCGCTACTACCCAAAACTCACCACCAGCAAGAAGACAACACCCAACAACCACCCAGTGGAGACAACCCATCCAAGTTGTCATCGCGAACGATTCCTGGGGCGTGAACACGGGCATGCACACTGCGCGCAAGAAGGAGAAGGTCAAGTGGAGAGTGGCCACCCTCAACGTCAACTCCATCGCGCAGAAGGCGGAGAGCGTCCGGAAGCTCTGCCTCGACAACAACATCGACGTCTGCGCGCTCCAGGAAACACGCGCCTTCCCTGAGCCCGACCCCTTCCTCGACTCGGAGTACAGCGTCGTGAAGATGTGCCCTCCACAGATGGAGCGGGGAACGCTCGGCATCGCCATGCTCATCAAGAAGCCCCTGCTCTGGGAGGTGCTCCCATACTCCACCTACAACGACCTCTGGGTGCTCGTCAGCAACAAGACCACCTCCGTCATCTTCGTCTGTGTCTACGTCCCCTGCTGCGACAGCCTCATGGCGCTACGAGTCAAGAACGGCATCCTCAACAAGCTCAGCAAGCTCAGCAAGCGCAGCAATCAGGCGCCTGTTATCCTCATGGGAGACTTCAACCAGCCTCCCACCAATGTCACCACCTGGTTCCATCAGCGGAAGGTCAATCTCCTGTGGGTGCCCCACAAGGGAGACACGATCACGCACAAGGGGGGCAGTCAGAGCAAGGGCTCCACCCTGGACTACATCCTCGTTCCCGAGAAGGGCGTGCACTACGAGCAGGCCATCGTTCACATGGGCCGGAATGAAACCCTGTCGGACCACTTCTTCGTCTGCGCGTCGCTCTGGCTGAAGAAGGAGAGCGAGCCTGCTCCAGAACGACCCCGCGTCAACCGCGAGAAGGTGCTGGATGACTTCTCTGCAGTCACCGATGACCCTCGCTTCCATCCCTCCACCTGCGCCAACACCTCCGTCGAGCAGTTCACTGAAGACCTGCTGGACGCCATCACGGAGGAGGGCTTCCTCCTGAAGAAGCGCGAGCTGTTCAAGCGCAAGATGCGCGTCTTCAACCACCGCGAGGCAACCCTTCTCGCAAAACGACGCACCATCCTGCAGCAGCGAAGACAGGGAGGAGAGAGGACGGAGAGGGACCAGACGGTGCTGAAGAAGTGTCGCCAGCTGCTGCGAAGAGTCACCCACAACCATCGCTTCTCCTTCGCGAGACAACTGGTGCGCACCAGCAAGCGAAAGCCTGCCGCCTTCTGGAGACACATCGATCAACGCATCGCGGGGTCCCCTCGCAAGCCCCTCATCATTCGGGACCCGTGCACTGGCCAAATCGTCACCCAGCCGAGACAGGTGGTGGGGGTGTGGAAGAGACACTACACGAACGTTGTCTCCGATGCAAGTGGACGGAGCAAGAACAGACAGTACTGGGAGACGATCCCTCTGACCCCCAACCCGAACAGCAAGCTGAAGGACAGCAAGGCGTGGGACAGTGAGATCACCGAGTATGAGGTGGAGAACGTGGTGATGGCGATGGGCAACGGGAAGAGCACGGGCGACGACTGCATTCCTGTGGAGGTCTACAAGAAACTGCTGCGCAACCGCAATAAAACCCTCACCTGCCACATCAACCAGCTGTTCGACGGACACATCCCCGAGAGCTTCATGACCTCGCAAGTCATCTCGCTGCATAAGAAGGGTGATCCGATGGACGTGGACAACTACAGAGGCATCAGTCTGATGAACGTCATCCTCAAGATCGCCTGCGCCGTGGTTGCCAACCGCATCACCCATGAGGTGGAGACCGACCACCTTCTCACGCCCGCGCAGGCTGGCTTCCGTCCCGAAATGCAGTGCACGGGACACGTATCCGCCCTGCTTGAGACGATCAACCGCATCCAGAGCAACCTGACCGGAACGGGTCGGAAGTGGTTCCACCAGGGAGAGCACGCGTGGGTGTGCTTCGTGGACTTCAAGAAGGCCTACGACTCAGTCCCTCACGAGGCGCTGCTCTACAAGATGCGCACGATGGGCATCGGCGGGAAGGTCTACGCCTTCATCGAGAAGCTCTACGCCCACTCCGCCATTGTCGTCAACGCCAACGGCTACACCTCCGAACCCATTCCTCTGGAGCGTGGATTGCGGCAGGGCTGCCCCCTCAGCCCCATCCTCTTCTCCCTCTTCATCAACGACATCCTCCCCGAGTTCACTGAAAGGGAGCCCTGGGAACCTGCCTGCCCCCACTTCCTCTTCGCGGATGACCTGTGCATCGTGGGGAGGAATGCGGAGGAGCTGCAGCGATGGATGGACAAGGTGACAGAGTGGGCGAACACGTGGGGCATGACCGTCGGACCGGCCAAGTGCGGTGTGATGGTGGTTCCACGCATCGACGCCATGCTGGAGAACCCCTCTCCGAAGAAGTCGAAGAAGGAGCGCTCCTCCAAGGCGCGTATCAGCGAGGAGGAAAGGATCGCTCTGGAGAAGGAGATCAACGAGAGAGAGTGGATGCTGCAGGGAAATCGTATTCCCGTGGTGAAGGAGTACAAGTACCTGGGCGTGGTGATCCGAAACGACCTCAATCGCTCCCGCATGATCGAGGCCCGCATCCTCGCCGCCACCTCCGTCCTCAACCAGATCCAGTACCTGCTGATGAACCCCTCCATCCCCGCCTCCCTTCGTGTCCGCATCCTGAAGGTGAAGTTGATCCCCGTCCTCCTGTATGGCGTGCAGGTCTGGGGCGGAGTGAAGGAGGATGATGCTCGCGTGCAGCGCCTCGTCAACCGAGCGCTCAGCATGATCCTGCAGGGCTGGTCGGAGAAGAGCGTCTCCACGATGACGCTGCTGCTGGAGCTGGGACTGGAGCCCATCCACGTGACGGCCCTCATTCGGAGAATGGACATGTTCCTCAGCGGTCGCTACACCAGCGCCATGCTGCGCAGTCTCATCGACTCGCGAAAGGCCTTCTCCACCACCCAGCAGACCTTCATCAAAACCACAGAGAGGGTCAGTGGTTCCTTCGTGACCATGATGAAGGAGTTCGATCTGGGGGATGAGGCGGTTGACCGGGACCTGGAAGCGAGGGAGCACGCGCGTCTGAACAACCGTTCCAAGAATCAGGAGCGGGAGTTCGTCTGGAAGTACTACAACGACGAGCGCGTCCTCGACATGGCGGTGTACACCTGGCTGAAGATGCTGAGTGAGGACAAGACCCTCAGCCTGAAGGAGTACATCTTCCAGGGCTGTGTGAGGAACCACTGCTACATGGATGCGTGGTACCAGCATCAGGAGCTTGGGAGGGGGTTCCAAGTGATGATGCGCATCCGAGTGGGCGCTAGTGTCAGGGTTGATGAAGAACGGTTGTCTCTTGCTGCTTGAGGGAGGGATTCTCGTTAGGGTGGAATGTGCTGGTTTTGGGAGAGGATGAGGCTTGTTTGAGAGTGTGGAATTGGTGAATAGTGTGTGGAAGAAAGAGGGTATTTGAGATACTTTTGCAAAGCGGGAGTGATGTCTATGAATGAGGGAGTGGAAGAAGAGGAACTCTTTGTATGAATTGTTCTTCTGTACTTGAATGCGAATAAATCGTTAAGAGTGACAGTAGTGAGAGAGGGTATGTCTGTTGGTGAGGAAAGAGTGATGAAAATACCCTCCAGAATGATAATACGAGGATAGTAGAAGATGGAAGATACGATTATCCAGCCATCTTCAATAGTAGTGAGTGAAGTGAGTTTAGGCAAGTCTATTCATTAGCTCATTTCATTATATTCACCTCGCATTATCAATTCACTTGACTCATTAGCTCGATTAAACCAAAATGAATTAAAGCCAAGTCGAATGGAAGTCAATTCAGGCAAGTCTATGTATCAGTCTCTTTCCAATACGATTCACTTTCAAATACTGCACGAGAACAATCACTGAAAACCCAACTACCAAAGAGAAGTGAATTCAAACGGGTCATATCTATTAATCATTTCATTTCATCAATCTCACTCTTCAATACCAATGAAGCATAATAGAAATTGTAACTCCTTTCGTTTAGAGCTCCCATTTCAATCACTTCCAAGGAAGGCACATTCTCAATCTCACACACGGAGTAATCAGAGAAGGAATAACGACCCATCTTCAGTTCTCTCAGTCTCTCACAGTTCCTCAAATAGAAATGACGATTAGGATTGTAATCCCAACTGTATTTAAACTTTGTAAAGCACTTCTCTCCAATTGCCACACTCTCCAACTGATTCAATCCAGTCAGCTTCACTTCTCTAACGTTCTCAAAACACTCATCACCAATCTCAATCCTCTTCAATTGTCGAAACGATGACAAATCCAAGATGTCAATCTTCTCACTGTTACACCGATGAATGGGCACGACTAACTCTGTCATATTAGGCAAAATCGTTTTACCAACGCAATCCATCAACTGATTTATTGCTTGCTGCTGCGGAGATTCGGGAATGGGTATAATGAATGATATACAGTAAAACAGAAATGCAAGAATCAAACCAGGAATAGCATATGATAAAAGCCATTGCAGATTCCTCACATACCATTCCTTTCTTTCTTCCCGTTCTCTTCTTGGTCTCTCTTCTTCTTCTTTTCTTTTCTTTTCTCTCTCTTTCTGCATTACCTCACCCAGCACTTCATGACTCTCCAACAGACTCGCGTTCTCCATCTCCAACTCCTTCACATCTACAAAGGCGAAGCGAAGGATCATCACACTCAGTTTCGGCAGGTTCACCAACCTCACCTTCTTCACATTGCGCAGAGCACGCATCCGTCCCTTCAACTCACTCAATTCATCCAAATCTATTCCTCACCACACTATCCATACCCTACTTTGCATCACCAACTCATTCTCCTTTCTTTCATCTCCCATGAACACTTTATCCCCGAGATGAAGCGTTCTCAGTCTCGCCAAATCTATTCTTCACTCCCATTCCCTCTCTCCCACCTTCAAACACCACCTCTACACTATCCACAAAACAGCCATCACCAATCTCCACTTCTTCCACTCCACAATCCCTCAGCACAAAACCACTCCAATGCACAAAACTGCCCTTCCCAATCCGCACACTCTTCAACCCATCACAACGACTCATTTCAAACACACCCATTCCTTTCGTGAAGCACTCACTCCCAATCACTATGTTCTCCAAGAATGCCAATGATTGCACTTTCAATTCCCTAACAAACTGAAAGCATTTCTCTTTAACAACTAAGTGAATAAGGCTCTGACACTCACTTAAATCCCATTTGACAATATCGCGGTCATTACACATCCCTTTCATCACCTCAATCTGGTCTGCTTTCCTATCCACTTCAAACAAGTCGTTGTCATCTGCGATCTGGAACACACGATTCACTCTCGAGACGGGTCTTACAATCTCTCCTTCAGACACAGCATTCAACACCGTGGCGTTCATCACATTCACACTCTGTGAAACGCCCGTGGACTCTGCGATACTTCCGATACTCTCTGCCATACGCAACAGCAATGCCGAATTCCCCTTGTCTTTCAATCGCTCCACCGAGTCCTTCACGAAGGGATGCTACTCCTCACTCTTCCTCTCGTCCACTCACACTCATCAACTTACTCACAGAGCTTCGATTCGCAACATCCTTCACCAAACACTTCCTCACAAAGTCCACAAACTCTGCAGACCACTTCGAGGAGGACAGGGTGGGCGGTTTTTCGTTCATCACTCGGTTCATCACCAATGCAGAGTTGCATCCATCAAATGGATTCTTCCCCTCAGCCATCTCAATCAGTGAAATGCCCAATGCCCACACATCAGTCTTCAACACTGTACATCCATTATACACCTCAGGCGCCATGTACTGTGATGTGCCACAGGTGGTGTCTCTCCGAGAACAGGAATGCTCCAACTGCACAGCCAAACCAAAATCGCCCACTTTGATCACTCCACTCTCTGAAATGAGCAGATTGTCTGGTTTGACGTCCTACGCACTCATGCTCATTCCATTCTGCTTACACGATGTATGATATTGCGATTGTGAAGATACAGCAGTCCCAGCAAGCAACAACTCGCAATCTCGCGTATACTCTCCTCATTCAACTGATTTCCACTCTTCAAATAGTGGGCGATCGATCCACCATGGCAGTACTCCATCACAATCTACGCCATTTAACCTGACTTGCTCAGTCATACCCACAGTTCATTTCCCACTTTCACTAGATCAAAGTACCTCACAATGTACTTTGAGCCACATTCCTTCAGCATTTTCACCTCATTCTGAACAGTCGAATCATCCACCTTCATTTGCACCTTCTTCACAACCACTTGATCGTTGGACTTCTTGTCTAGAGCCAGATAGACTTCTCCGAACCCTCTATTCATTGGTTCCTCAATGGCTTGCTTACCCTTCTCCCAACTTGCGCCCAAACTCATAGCCAAACGCTTCATTCGAATTCATTGTTGATTCTGAGTATGAAATACTCTTTTATGGCACTTGTCAGTTATGGGCAAATGTGCCAAAACCCCGTTTTCATTTATGTGAAGAGTTCTATCAATATAGAATGCTTCTAGGGTATGGTGACCATGCAATATCTATGTGTTGTTCAACAAACACACCACTCTCTCGCGTTCTGGAACATCTTCAGCCAGGGCGACACGGGGCTCTCCCACTCCTCGGGCCAGTAGGACCACTGGTACTTCATGAACAGACGCTCGGGGTGAGGCATCATGCATAGGTGGCGACCGTCGGGCGAGGTTAGACCCACCACGGTGCCCTCGGAGCCGTTCGGGTTCATCGGGTACTCCATCGTCACGTTGCCTTCGTCGTCCACGTACTTCAGCGCCACGCAGTTCTGGCGCATCGCCTCCTCCTTCACCGCCTCGTTCGCCCAGAAGCAGCGGCCCTCGCCGTGCGTCACCCACACGCCCAGCGTGGAGCCCTCCATGCCCTGCAGCATGATGCGCCCGCTCAGCAGGTCGCACATGTGCACGTCCCACCACACTCACAACCATCTCACACTCGCCATTCGAGCCCTCCTCGCGGATGATCGCCACGCAGTACTTCACCAGCCAGCCATCATCAACACATACGCGGCTCGTAGGTCAGCTTCCACGCGGGCTTGTGGCGCTTCTTCAGACCCTCCTGCTCCTGCTCGGCGCACGCGGGGTTCGACTGCAGCTTGTCCAGCTCGAACGACGTCGCCTCCCACAGGTCGTGCAGCGCCTTCTCGTCCTCGTCCAGCACCACCGCGCCGTTCACGCTCACCTTCACGCGGTTCGCCGCCTGCGTCTTCTCCAGCACACCACCTTCGCGTCGTCCACCTCCACCACCAGACCCAGCTCCTCGTTGAACAGGAACTCCATCACGCTGTTCTCCGTCGTCGCCTCCATCACGCAGCCACAGTCACCGCCGAAGCACATCTCCAGCACCCTCGTCACCACACCGCCGTCCCACCGGTCGTGGCCCGCCAGCAGCACGCGCTCGCGCAGCAGACGCTGGGTCGCAAGGAAGGCGCGCTTCAGCAGCGCCGTGTCGCAGTCGGGCGATGCGTCGCCCAGCTGCTTGAAGGTCTGCGCCAGTGCCGAGCCGCCCAGCCGCGCGTGGCCGCCGGAGAGGTCCACCAACACCAGCGAGGAGCGGCCCGCGTGCTTCATATCCGGCGTCACCGTCAGCGAGATGTCTGGACAGCCCGCGTACACCTTCACCACCTCCTCGCCCTCCTTCGCCGCCATCCACAGCGAGTCCCTGCCGCCATGCCCACCTCCACCATCGCCGCGCCCATCGCCTCGCAGCACTTCAACTCCACAATCTCCAGCTGGCTCCCTATCGCCGTCGCGCAGCCGTCGTCGAGAACGGGCTCTGTGCGAACACCGCCACGTCGCTCAGTGGCAGGTGCAGCACTGCTGCCGCGCCATCAGGCCCCTCACCGACCGGTCCACCTTGCTCGTCACCAACCACAGCAACCACAGCAACCACAGGAAGCGCTTGCTGCCCACCGACAGCAGACGCACCACGCGGTCCAGCGCCTGCATCACTGTTAACTGTTCAGGCAGCACCAGCGGCTTCAGCACCGCCGGCACGGGGTGGTCCACGAATGGCTTCTTCGACAGCTCGCCCACCGCCTCCATCAACGCGCGGTCCTTCTCGCGGATCAGCATCGCGTCCTTCTCCTGCAACTCCACGTCCCACACCTCCTTCACACACATTGTCTGGAGGATGTCCATCTCCGCTCCGTTCCGCGCCGAGATCTCCTTCAGCACGTTCCCGTTGCCTGCCGTCTCAGCATCCTCACTCTTCTCTCAGCAGTGAGTAGTTGTGCGTCTCAGAAGACAGCACCATGAACTGATGCATCAACTTGCAGGACATGCCGAGTCACCAGGGTGGGAAGGCTGAGATCTCAAAGCCATGGATGACCGAGAAGTCGTCATTCAAGACAAGCACGAGGATCATGCGACGCGCCTCCATCAGCGTATCCTTCACGATGCACATTCAACAACACAGCTTCTTCTCAGCATCAATCACCATGGTACAGTCGAAGAATCAGTGATACGAGATGCAAGTGAAATGACAAGACCATCGCTTCAAGAACAACAGTAAAGAATCGATACTCTTCAGAAACACTCGAAATGACCTTCAAATGGGACACACGCCTTTCTTCTCCAGCTACAGCCAATTCAACTGGCATATGGAAATGACAATCCATACACGCTTCAAAAAGCCAGTCAAAATGCTCATAAGTTACGAATACACCAAAGAGCACATCCACAACGCCTTCTCCTCAGCACGCATTCAAGCAATCATGTACCATTCATTCCATCAGATAACACACCAAAACAGTGCAGAGAGTGGATTACCATGTCAACATTTCGCGTATCCGTTTCACACAGCGAGCACAACTCACCATAGAAATAGCAATATCAAAAGAAGAAGAATCGACTAGGGAGGCATTGGAACTTCTAGATGGGAGCAATTTGACAATTCCATGATTCCACGTAGAAAAGAAGAAACCAACTCAGCGGTACAAGCGAGAAATGAGGCAAAACAGGAATTGGCTGAAAGCGTCCCTATTTTCGTCAACCCCTTCATTCATTCTGAATCTGGCACATTTCTCGTATCCATGCATCATTCCTTGTTCATGGAGTTCAGTACTGTTGAGTGGGGTGGCAGCAACACGTATCCTTCCGTGATGGAGTGTTCCTGCTTCACGAATGCCTTTTCTATAACATAACGAGTTGGAAGTGAGATGTTCTGTTCAATCGTATGTGTCTTATTCCTTGCTTTGTCGTATTCCAGAGTTCCGTGATGATTCTGTGATTGGGAGTTCTTCTACCACTCCAGAACTACAACTGCACTATCCCTGACCCTAAACCTGACTTGCTTCTTCCTGTGTGCCAATTCCTCCTTGTTGTTGTCTATTGTGATGCAAACTGTTCGAGGCATTGATGTCCTCCACTTCCCCGTGAACGAGCCACTGGAACAACGCATTCATCCCCTTCGCACCCTCTCCACCGTGTACTCTCACCGAAGAAGCACCACACCCCACTCTTCAACACCATCACGTACGGATCCTTCTGTCATGGAGTGATGGGACAACTGCATGGACTCTTACACTTCTCCCTTCAATCCTGTAGATATGACGCATCTCCTGTCAATCACCCTGAAGAGTCCCATCATCAGTCCAGCCAATCGCTCCACGCCGCAATTCGACGTGCACTCCTTTTCTCTCCCTCACGCATAGACGAAGTACGTGCAGTGTCCAAACCACGATCAAGGAGGGGTGCACACCCTCCAGCCATTCCAAGTGAGGCGTCCATTTCCCTCCACGACATCGACAGGATCCATTCACACCACCAGAGCTTCCTGAACCTGAGCATCCTCACCAGCAAAGACAGCCCATGAACAATCATTGTGAGGTATTTGTTCGACACATCTCAGAAACAAACACACCACAAACTAGGATGATTCTTCAAAGTACTTCTCCAACGCGCCAATGTCTACACCCTGAGGGAACGAGCGAACACACACCCTCCTTCACGACGGAGGTGCGGTGCTTGAAGGCGGACGGGGAGAGCGTCACTGTCGCCAGCTTCGGCATGTCTAGTGGTGAGAGGATGCAACCACCACCCACGCTGAAGGTCAAGGACACGGGGATACACGAAGGACTTGGAGTCTCCACTCATGTAAGTCGTGAGCGAGGTCAGCTCGGGCATGTCTACGCCTCACATTTCCATTACACACCCACTCTGCAGAACCAGCTCGGAGGCGTCGTGATCCGCGAAGGCCAGCGCGTCCTTGCCGAGCCGAATGGACGTCAGCGCCGGCAGGTCTATTCATCACTCTCCTCCTCGTCGCGCACTCTGCAACGCCACATGCCTCGACTGCTGGAACGCCGCGCCGCCCAACGCCAGCGACTGCAGCTTCGGCAGGTCTACTCCTCACTCTCTCCCGCCAGAACCACCCTTCAGCTCCAGCGCCGCGGCGGCAAAGGTCCCGCTCTCCCTCTCCATGTCGCCCAGCTCCAGCGTCTGCAGCGCGTCCAGACCCGACAGCTCGATCGTGGTGAAGAGCTCGAAGGACCCTGCACCGACCTTCAGCTCTCGCAGCCTCTTGCAGTCCCTCACCACCAGCATGCCGTTTCTGTGCGTGAAGGAGTTCTCGCCCACCTCCACGGTCTCCAGACGGCTCAGGCCCTCCAGTCTCACCTCCTGCACGGAGCCGAAGGAGTCGTAGTAGATGGTCAGCTCGCACAGCGCCGGGTTGTTCTCCAGCACGAACGAGCGAACCGATCCGAAGGCGCGACTGCCCACCTGCACGACCTCCAGCTGCGCGTTGCCCTGCACCGTGAAGTTCGTCGCCATGCGGAACGCCGACGGGAAGAACGCCAGCTCCTTCACCTTCGGACAGTCCCTCAGCGTGAACGACGAGAAGTCCTTGAAGGAGTCCTCGCCCATCTTGATCGTCTCCAGCTGCGCGTAGCCCTCGAACGCCAGCGCGCCCTGCATCATGAAGCACGCGCGGCCCACCGTGAACGCGCGCAGCGACGGCAGGCCCTCGAAGGCGTCCACGTGGAAGCCCTTGAAGGACTTGTCGCCGATCTCCACCACCTCCAGGCGCGAACAGTTCCTCACCGCGAAGTGCGCGTCATTCGCCCGGGTGAAGGACTCCAGGCCCACCGTCAGGCGCACCAGGTGCTGCAGCCCCTCCAGCACGAAGGACTCCACGCTGTGGAAGCAGTCGCTGCTGATGCGAATCGTCTCCAGCGCCGGCACGTCCTCCAGCCTGAAGTCCTCCGTGGTGACCAGCGAGTTCTGTCCGACAGCCAGGGACTTCAACGCGGTGCAGTTCACCACGGCGAAAGTGCCCGCGCTCTGGAAGGATTCCGAGCCGACGGTCACGTTCACCAGCGCAGGCAGGTCCCGCAGCACCAGGCGGTTCGCGTTCGGGAAGCACCGCGAGCCGAAGGAGGCACTCTGCAGCAGCGGCGTGTCCTTGATCGTCAGCTGCTTTCCGTACTTGAAGGCGTCGGTGTCCAGCTCTCTCAATCGCGGGCAGTTCCTCACGGTCAAGGCACTCGATAACTGGAAGGAATCGCCATAGACGCCCAGCGAGACCAGCTTGTCCATGTTCTCCACCTTCAGCTCCTCCGCGCTATAGAACGAGTCGACGAACGTCAGTGTCTCCAGGGACGGCAGCTCCTGCAGCTCCACCGCCCTGAACATCCGGCACGACTCGTAAGAGAACGCCAGCGTCTTCAGCGCCGTGCAGTTCACGATCCGCGCCACGTCCCCGTCTGCGGCGCTGAAGCTCTTGGAACCGAACTCCGCCGTCTCCAGCCGGCCCAGGCCCTCCAGCGTCAGTCGGGTGGCCCCCGTGAAGCAGTCCGCGTCGATGCGCAGCGTCTCCAGCGCGGGCAGCTTCTCCAGCTGGAAGCGCTTGAAGTGCTTGAAGCTCCCGACCTCCGCCGTCAGCCGCTTCAGTGACGCACAGTTCGACACGGCGAAACGGCCCTCCGCAGCAGAGAAGCTCCCGGCGCCCACCCACACGGACTGCAGCGCGGGCATGTCCGAGAGGGTCACTGCCGTCGTGTTCCGGAACGAACCCTCCTTCAGCGTGAGGCGCCGCAGGGAGATCGCGCTCGTGATCTCGAACCGCGCGGCAGGCTGGAAGGCGAGGCGGCCCACGTACAGCTCCTCCAGCGACTCCACGCCCTCCAGCACCAGCGCCTTCGCCTCCACGAAGGAGCGGTCGCCGAACGTCAGGTTCTTCAGCTCCGTCCGCCGGGTCAGGTCCAGGGCCTGCGCCCTCTGGAAGCAGTCCGCGCCGAACGCCACCTTCTCCAGGAACAGCGTGCCGCTCAAATCCAATGTGAAGTTGGACATGACTCCGTCGCCCACGCTCAGGTCCGTCATCGCGTCGCACTGCGTCAGGCGGAACTCGCCGCTGCCGTGCGCGAAGCTGCTCGCGCCGATCGTCAGACTCCGCAGCGCCGGCAGACCGTTCACACTGAACTGCTCCGTGTTGACGAAGCTGTGCGAGCCGATTGTGATGCTCTTCAGGACGGGCAGACTGTTCAGATCGAGTCGCGTCACGTTGGAGAAGGAGTGCGAACCAATCGCGATGCTCTTCAGTACGGGCAGAGCGGTGAGATGAAGCGACGTGAAGGCGGCGAAGGCACCATCGCCAAGGAGCAGCTCCTGAACGCTGGAGGCGACGAGCGAGAAGGCACCGGCGGCGTGGGTGAAGCTGTTCGTCCCCACCACCACGCTCTGCAGGGAGTCGAGCTGGGCGAGAGCCAAGTCCCGCACGTCGGCGAAGCAGTCCGCGCCGATGGTCAGTCGCTGCAGCGCGGGCAGCCTGGCGAGGTGGAGGCGAGTGAAGGCGCCGAACGCCTTATCCCGAACGGTCAATTCCTCCAGGGACTGGCAGTTCTCGACGCGCAGCTCGCCGGCTTTGCGAATGAAACTGCTCTCTCCGAAGGACACGCTCCTGAGATGGGGAAGCGAGGAGAGCGTGAAGTGCTCGACCTCCGTGAAACAGTCCGCACCGATCTCCAGCGTCTCCAGCGAGGGAAGGCTCTTCAGGGAAAGGGTGCTGAAGAAATGGAACGACCCTTGGAGGATGCTCAGCGTCTTCAGTGCCACGCAGTTCTCGATGTGCAGCTCACCATTCTTTCTCGTAAAACTCTCCTCCTTGAACACGAGGCTCTCCAAACTCTTCAGATTGCGAATCCGCACAGTGAGAATGGAACCCAGGGAGAACGAGCCGACAGAAAGGCGTTCGAGTCTACGAAACGCTCCAAGATCAAACACAGTACTGTCGATGTCGTTACACTCACCATCGGGAATCACCAACTCCCTCATGTTAGTGGAGATAGTATCATTCAAGCACTCCTTCAGCATTTGGAACGTTTCTTTGGCCTCTCGAGAAACGGGATCTCTGACGAATGTAAACACGAGAATCAGACCAACAGCCACAAACAGAAGAGTCGAAATCGCAATGCACAGCGTTCTTCCTCCAAAGCGGCTCTTCTTCTGGCCCATATTCTGGCCTCTGCTGGGGATCATCGGTTCCTGCACGGTATGGACGATGATGGGGGTTCTAGGGTTCATCGAGCACTCGTTTTGCTTACGGATTCATAACACTCGTCTTCTGCACATATACGCCTCTAGGGTTGGAATTGTTCATTCTGGACAACAAGGATGGCGTATTCATGGAATGCGACAATCACAGCGTTTCATCGTTCCCATCTTGCGATACGGTGCGTGGAATGTGCCCTTCCCTGAATGGAATGGATAGTCTCCGTTGGAAGCGAGTATGATGGCATTTACCCCTACGTGTTCGGGTATTGATGAACAATGAACTGGGTGCTTATCCTCTCATTCATTCCTGGACAAGGGTTGTTTGTTCAGTACAATTCATGTTGACTCTCACAAGTGCGAGATCCTTTCGATGAGACCACTTTGTCTTCTTCTTTGGTTTTCTAAGTAACGAAGAAGCAGTAGTCACAACTGGCAGTACGAATGGATAGAGGACTACTTCGTCTACAGGATGCAATACAAAAGCAAGAGATAAATGGTGTATGTGTGAAGAAAACGGCAGGGATAGGATGAAACACTCTTGAAGCGTCCGTGATTCTCAGGATAACTCCATATACTCCTTCTCCGATCGTGAGTGCTGTCTTCTCCAAATCACACAATTCCTTTACCAGAGTGTCAAAGACGTGTAGGACTGTTCTTGATGTATGAACCTGCATTTTCAAGTTGCAAGGAATGTTTGTGAACTCCAAAGCATCCACTCTGTGCTCATTTCCCGAATCCGTTACCCTATTGCTGCACCGTTTCAATCTGAATCTCTATAATGGAGGTTGTGAAAAAAGAAATGCAGCATAACCTTCTTCTCGAGAGTGGAAACCAGTTTGTTCCTTGTTCCCCTTTCATCGTTTTAGAATGCATTCTACCAACTATTGGAGAGGGATGAATCGATATCCATGTTGCTTTGCCCAGAAACTGCTTGTACAGTTCCTTTCAACGCCGTGCAACAGAGGAACATTGTTTTCTCTTTCCTATTCATCACTGGAGTCAGAATATTGATTTGGTCTTTGGAAATGCCTTCCCTGTGTTTGTGGAGTGTGATTCTGGAGGCTGCAGCATTCTCACCGATTTCCATCTCGGAATCATGATGCTGGTGTGAATTGACGCCCTTCCCGATGAGATGGTGGTTGATGCGAACCAGACCTGTCCAATGCATCCCAGTATCCTTCATTCTCTCTCCTCAGTCTTAGAACAGCATGATCCCATCAGTAGCATTCAAGTCAGGGGTGGATCTGCACTGGACGTGATGTGCGCTCTGTTCCTGTTGCAGTGGTCAGAGCTGAAGGCGCACGAGAACCCGATCCAGTCTCTTCTCCCTGCTGGACTCCGCCTTGTCACCACCGCCTGGGCGTGTCGCCTCTCTCCGTCGCCGAGAACGAGGGCTGTCTCGCTGTTCCAGATGCTGTTGCAGACGCTGAAGGAGGAGCATCCTGCGGTGGAGGACAAGACGGCGAAATCACCATGCCATTTGACTGCTTCATCGCGTGTCCTTTCATCAGCGAGAAGAATGGGAAGGCGGCGGAGCGTGGGGTGTGGCAATCGACAGACGGCGCTGACAGTCCGAAGCAGGAGCACGACGTGGACCCCAGTGACGGGCTGTCCGCCAAGGCGAGCGTGGTGAGCAGGGCGATCCGTCCGTGTCTGCGTCAGGGCTGCAGGAGACCGTGTGTGGCGCACGCCCAACAGACGGCGATCTGGCGGCCATCTGGCGGCAGAAGCGCTGGCTGGAGAAGGTCGACGGGCTGGTGCGGCGCGAGGACTGCTGGGCGACCCCTCGAACGAGCTGTGCAGAGGCGAGGTTCGCTGGGGTGAGTCATCCTC
Organism: Blastocystis sp. JDR; assembly: GCA_039096365.1. Classification (NCBI taxonomy): domain Eukaryota; class Bigyra; order Opalinata; family Blastocystidae; genus Blastocystis; species Blastocystis sp. JDR. The sequence goes on along the minus strand of JBBPEF010000074.1, from coordinate 53,632 downwards.
CGCCACTCCATGCGCATTCCCGCGGTTGTCGCATTGGAAGGTGTTCGCTGTGCCACTCGATGTCGTGGACAACAGCCGCAGCAAGGGGTGCTGGGTGTTCGATTACCCGTCTCCAAGACTGCGTCGAGTGGTGCGTTGCTATTGGATTGCTTCACGATATGCGGGAAGAACGATCGGGAGATGTACCGACTGGGGTTGTTGTTTGAGATGGAGAAGGCATTCTGGTTGACGGAGGAGGAGAGAGTGATCGAGCGAGGTGATGAGGAAGCCGAAGCTGGTGAAGAATGCAGAATCTGCAGAATCGCTGTGAGAAGGAGGGTTGTGTATATTGAATTGATTTCAGTAATGAACGACAGATGGTTTGTTTGTTGAGAAAACGGAGTCATGTGTTGGAGAATCAGAATACACTCTCCAGTGAAGCAATAATGAGCGGTCTGACTAGAATAGGTGATTATGTGTTGTTGGAGAAGCAGAAGGAAGGGTATGAAACAAACTGAGGGAATGAAGCGTAGAGAGTGGTTTGACGAGTACAAAGCACGTAATCGAAACACAAATGAGATGGTATTGATGGCAAGAGCGAGGAATGGATTGGATGGGAAGAGAATCGAATCACGCTTTACACAACTGAAGGAATGCAGCAATGAGCATCTTGTGAAGTATATAGATATTGTGAAGAAGGATGACGAGTTGTGGGTAGTGATTCCTTCCAGAGTTGACAGAATAGATTGTGATGGAGAATTGTGATTACTATTCTCTTTCACAATTCTTGGAGCGTAAGGATTACATGATAGAGGAGCAATTGCGTGAAATCGCTCGTGGTTGTCTATTGGGACTGAAGTATCTTCATGAGAGAGGTATCATGCATGGAGTAAGTGAATGATAATAGTAATGAGTGAATAGGACGTGAGACCAGTGAATCTGTTCCTGACTGAAGATGGTGTGTTGAAACTGGGTTACTACGGCTTAACAACCCTATCAGAGTGTTATAGCATCAAGGAGACGGATTGTGATGGAATTCGCAGTTTTGCTCCTGAGGTGTTTATAGGAGAGTATGAGATGAAGAGTGATGTGTGGTCTCTTGGCACTGCTTTGCTAGAATTGATGGGAATAACACCCTATTCCGATTATGATGAAAGCGAATTACCCACAAAGAGTGGAGTAGATGAATCCCCATACGATAAAAGGGATAATGAATCAGCAGAATTGATATGACTTCTTTCATTGAGTGTTGCTTTGATATGGAAGTCGATGACAGGTATAATGTGGATGAATTGCTGGATGTGAGTGTGATGGGATGGAGAATGATGAGTAGCATCCATTTGTGAAGGAGTGTGAAGGAAGGGATGAATTGTTGACTCCATTGGCAAAGATCCTGAAGTATCAAGAGTATTGTGAATGGATACTGAAGAAGGATGTGAAGGGTTCTTGTCTTGTGTTGCAAAAGAATGGATTGTGCTGGTGTCATAAAGGGCTGATTGAGAAGTTCCCTTCCATTGTAGTGGAATTGTGCTTGAATGCAGTGATTGAAGTGGATATTGCATCCCACACACTGATAAGAGTGAATGGAGAGGATGTGAAGGGAATCGAGCATGATCAGGTGTTGGATTTGAGTGACGAGGGAGAGAGATGGGAAGGCGATGTGCTCAACAATCAACCGTATGGCTGGGGTGTGTATTATGACAGTGAGAACAGAAGGGTGTATGAGGGATTCCGAATTGGCGAAGTGAATGTGTGTTTTGGCACTCGGTACTATTCTGACATTGGAGTGATTGAGTATAAGGGAGAGATTTGTGAAGGAAAGCGCTGGGGACGAGGCATTCACTATGACCGCACTGGCAAGACTGTGTTTGATGGAGAGTGGATGAATGATGAACACTTGAGCAAGAGAGTGGTGCTGAATGAAGAGAATCAACTCCTTCACAACCACATTGAAGAACTATTCGTACAAGACAACAGTTGTAATGGACCAGAATGGGCTGCTCTCGATTTGGGTTTCATGTCCCATTTGCGATTGCTTGAAGTGGGTGACGAGTGCTTTGAGTATGTGGAAGAAGTTAAGTTGATTGGTTTATCCAAGTTGGAGAGAGTGGTGATTGGGGAGAATAGCTTCACACAATGTAAGGATAATTGTGGTTATGATCCAAATCGTCGCTTCTATTTGAAGAATTGTGAGAGTGTGAGAGAATTGAAGATTGATTGTTCTTCCTTCTCTGATTATTCCGTGTGTGAGATTGAGAATGTGCCTTCTTTGGAAGTGATTGAAATGGGAGAATTGAATGAAGTTAGTGATAATTTCTGTTATGCTTCAATGGAATTGAAGAGTGAATGTGAAAGAATGAACTAATGAATAGACATGCCCAAACTAAAATCACTTCTGTTTGGTATAAATGCATTCCTTCATTGTTCTCGTGTGGTGTTTGAGGGTGAATGGCTTGAAGATGGAATGATGAATAGACTTGCCTGAATTGATTTCCATTCGATTTGGTGAACACGCATTCTATTTCAAGAATAATGAATCAAGTGAGTTGATCATGCGAAGTGGTGATGATGAAATGAACTGATGAATAGACTTGCCTAAACTCACTTCCCTCACAACTGAAGGGAGTAGAAGTTACACATTCGGCTTTCCTTGCTCCATCACCCTGGAGAGTATTTCCTATCACTCTACCCTCACCAACAGACATGCCCTCTCTCACCACTGTTGATCTCCCTAATGCATTTGAAAGCAGAAATCAATTGTCTTACAAGAGTAATCACAATCAGAGAAAGTGATGAATAGATGTTGGTGAGTTGGTCAATCATCCAGCCTTTCTTTGCAACCCCCAGGCGAACATTCATTCTGTTGACGAACTGAGAATAATGAGTCAAAATGTGGAAGTGATGATTGTGGATAACAATGCATGCAATGATAAGTGTTTTAAGGCATTGGTTCTGTCATTCTTTTCAAATCTGAAGGTGTTTGAAGTGAGTGATTATTCCTTTGCCTTTGTGGAAGAAGTGAAGTTGATTGGATTGAGTCATTTGGAGAGAGTGGTGATTGGAAAGAATTGCTTCACAAAAAAGAAGAAAGGTACTGGTAATGATCCAACTCGTCATTTCCATTTGAAGAATTGTGAGAGATTGAGAGAATTGAAGATTGGTTGTCAATCATTCTCTGATTATTCCGTGTGTGAGATTGAGAATGTGCCTTCTTTGGAAGTGATTGAAATGGGAGAACTGAATAGATGGAGTTTCAATTTCTGTTATGCTTCATTGGAATTGAAGAGTGGTTCTGAAAGAATGAAATGATGAATAGACTTGTCCAGTTTAGAATCACTTCTGTTTGGTAGAAGTGTATTCGAGTATTGTTCTCTTGCAGTATTTGAGAGTGAATGGATTGAAGAGAGAATGATGAATAGACTTGCCTGAATTGATTTCCATTCGACTTGGTTGTCATGCATTCGATTTCAAGAGTAATGACTCAAGTGAATTGATAATGCGAAGTGGTGATGATGAAATGAACTGATGAATAGACTTGCCTAAACTCACTTCACTCACAGCTGAAGGTGACGATAGTTACACATTCAACTCTCCTCGTATCATCACTCTGGAGGGTATTTCCTATCACTCTATCCTCATCAACAGACATGCCCTCTCTCACTACTGTCACTCTCCTCAGGAGATATGCTTTCAGAAAGAAGAAAACCATTCACACGAAGAGTGCCTCTCCCTCCTCTCCCTCATTCCTAGACATCACTCCCGCTCTCCGAAAGTATCTCAAATACCCTCTTTCTTTCACACACGATTCACCATCAATTCTCTCCAAATGAGTCATTCTCACTTCATTACCCTCTCTATCATCACACCACACTGATACGCAATTCCCAATCGAGGAATGCGTGAGGATGTGCCATTCTATCACTTCCCATGCACTTGTTCCATTTCCCTCTTCAACTCTACAAATCACATAGTACTCACATACTAACCCCAACAAGAGAAAGAATCACTAATTCGGCCTCGTAATGCACACACAGCTCGCAAAGAGCATCTACAGGGCTGCATTACGTAGAGCCATTGCATTCGACAAGGATCCCGTGCTGAAAGTGGGGTTGTTCTCTTCTCCTCCTGATTGTAGTGTCTTATCACCCAGGAGTCCTTTGACCGATACTACAATCAAATCAAAAACGAATCGACGAAAGAAAGAGACTATTGCAAAGATCGTGTGGACGCCTTTCTCTGGTTTCCATTTCATTCTCGTTCCACCTAGAAGTCATAATCAATTCTATTCCATGGATCGGTCTCTTTCTGCGTTCCTTCGTCAACAAGTTCAACAAGCAGGCGAGGAAGAGAAGAACTCAATGTAATTCTCTCTTCAACCAATTCAATCGTAGCGCTTTTTCTGCTCTATTGCGTCTTTCCGATTACCTTCATTCGTGTCTGTTGTACGCCAGCAATTCTGGATTCATCAAATGAAAGATGGAATCCACACTTCCTGCCCCTCGTGATGGTGCTGTTCTATCCTCCCCTTTCCCCGTAGTGCGTGAGTGCTACGATCGGATTCATCCCTCTCTGGAAACAGAGACAAGAGACCAGTACGCTGGCTACGTGCTCATCCAAAACCCTTCTGCGCTTCTTCAGCTGAAGAACTGGGATGAAGACGATGATCGAGTGAAGGCGCTGCTTTCCTCCTCCGTGGTAGCCCCGTCTCCTCTCCCTCATTCCAGATGTACCTTCTCGCCCCCATCCAGAACCAGTACCCGATGCTCTTCCTCAGCGAGTGCTTCCCACACCGCTCTCTCATTTCTAGTTCGCAGCACTCTGCCAAGAGCGCTCATGACATGAAGATCCGTCTGGTCCGTCTCGCCTCCAAACTGCATGGCATACCAGACCGTTCTGCCAGCCGTGAGGAAGCCACGCCGAAGGAGGGACGGCGTCGTGTCCGCCTGACCTTGGATCCGCAGACGCAGCACGCGCTGGACGGCCTGTCCGTCACTCCCTCAAACACCGTCAACACCCACATAAACGCCGTCAACACCCACATAACCCCGCAGGAGGCGAAGCTGGACGGCTACAACTGGAAGCACGTGCTGCTGGGCGGCGCCTTCTCCCACCCCGTGGTGCTGTTTGACAAGACGCGCCTTAATCCCGCTGCGCTGACGCAAATCGAGTACGCGGACGAGACGGACACCGTCGCCTCCTCCACCGAGTACGAGCGCCTCCTCCGCACGCTGTCGAGGACGGAAACGGACACAGTGCCGCTGTGCCTGGACTGCACGACGGTGTTCGCCTCATATCCTTCTGCCTTCATCTGTCTCTCCTTCACTATACCGTAAAGGAGATTGCGGAGGCCGTGGAAGCGAGGCAACTCTTCGCCGTCGCCGTGGAGGATGTGCGCGACCTTCTGTTTAACTGTACGCCAGACAGGGCGGCGTGACGCGCAGGCACCATCGACCGACGCTTGATCTACCCGAATCTGCTGAAGCGGCTGGGCGGGGAGTTGGCGAAGTGTGCAGACGTCATTTACAATGTGCTGACCCGTGTTGACTGTTCTGTTTGCCACAAACACACGACAAGTCCTTGCGTTCGTTCAGGCGCCGCTGCACAAGGTGGTTGGTCCACAGGAGGAGAGAGAAGGCGCAGAAGCACAGGGGAACGAGAAAAGAGAGACACTCCCACCCGAAGGTCCGAATCACCCAGTCCACGGGGAGACCCGAGAAGACGCTTCCGAAGGGCGACATGAGACCGTTCAGGCTGATGACCGTGCTGGCGAGCCGCGCGTCCACGCTCTCCATGGCGATGAGCTCGCTGAAGGAGAAGGGGATGTAGAGGAAGAAGCCCAGCAGGAAGCCCAGCAGGAGGAAGGCGAGCGGCGAGGAGGCCCACGGCAGCGCGGCAAAGACAATGCCCGCCAGGATGGACGCCGCCTCGCAGATGTGCGCACGGGAGAGGTGGTAGGCGTCCGACACATAGCCTAGTCGTGAGGGCGAAAAGAGGGGGCCACCACACCACAGCGTGCCCAGAATGCCGCCGATCTCGATGCAGCTGATGGCGGAGGGGACGTGGCTGCGAGTGAGGGGAGAGGACGAGACGGACGGGAGGACGGAAGGGGCGTGGAGGAGCCGCGGAAACATCAGCAACCACTCGCTGGTTGAAGGTGCTCTGCGGGTCATGGGGAGGGAGAAGTGGAACAATGAACACAGCACCCAGAAGAAGCGAGAGGGAGAGAAGGGACTGGCAGGACGATTTGCCGTCAGACTCCTCCTTCTTGGAATCGAATGATGTGTAGGACATCTAAAGAGAATGGGTGGTTGGAAGGAATGACTTCTTCATGCCGTTTCGAGGGATAGAGAGAATAGGAGGCAAATGCATTGCACAGGTTTGCAATGCTTAGCACATAAAAGAGGGAGCTCGGATTCCCGTGGACAGCCCGGGAGAGCGTGTTGCAGAGAATGGTTCCGATCGAACTGCAACAGCAAATCACCGACCAGTAGAATCCGCGCACTATGTGCTTAGTAAGAAGAAGAGAGGGTACAATTGTCGGGAAGCCACTGTTTGAAGACAATGCATAGGATCGGCCACAACGTTCCCATACACGCGTAGCCCACTACCCAGAGAGCGAAGAAAACAGAGTAGTTTCCCGTTGTAGATGAAGATGCCAATCCCTCCAACGAACAGAGGATTCCGACCATGCCGAAGAGAAGAATGTACATCAGAAACAGGTTTCCCTTCACCACATGACTCGTGATGAACTTGCTCAGTCCATACACGATAAAGGCCGTCGTATTCATCAGGGCGTAGTTAGACTGGGTGAAGAACCCTCTCTGGATGAAATGGGGAGCGCATTCTCCCAGCGCCCTCCGAACCCTATTCCACCCCGTGCAGGACATAAAGAGAGGGAGGAGGATGTGAACGAAGTAGAAGGAGCGCGATTCCTTCATGGGTTGGAAATGGAAATGAAGTCTCGTTTGTTGAGTGGATTGGGGTTGTATCCTCTTCAGAGTGTTATTTGTGAATAGCTTTGGTGAAGGTAGTCAATCACACGGGAAAGCGACTCTGTAGGAGCTGTGTGCGGCTATATCGTTGGCGTTGCATTGGGAGAGGAAGCAATTCCCAAGGAATGGTTGTCGCATCTCGAACTGAAGACCATTCTTGCCTCCCAAGCGGAGAAGCTGCTTTCTCTTGTTCAGTGATGTTTTTGTTGTTACTCTCTTTTCACATATTCATCCAGATTGACTTCCCTATGTGGAAAAGAATGAAACACCCAATCCCATGAATTGTCACCACCCCTTTCAAACAAACACACCAAACCTTCACAGCCTTGGTAGTAGTCTTCTTGGCCGCAGCAGTCTTGACAGCCTTGCCCTTCACTCCACCCACAGCCTTCTTCTTGTGCGTCTTCATCGCCAACAGCACCATCACCGCGATAATCACAACCACAACAACCACAAGCACCACGATCACCACAACAGACACGCACACGCCACTCGCCATCTGCCAATCGCCATCCTTCTTACCCAACACGCATGCTCTCGTCTGCGTGCCCACATAACTGCCCTGTTGCGAGCACTCGTACACCGCCACCTCGTCCACCGGCGTCTTCTCGAACACGCCCTCGGGCTGGCAGTAGCCCTTACGCACCACGATCATCACCCTCACGAACGTCTCGCCGCGCGGGTTTTTGCCGCGCACCGTGAACGCCGTCTCCTCCATTTCCTTCACCGGCTTGCCCGCAATCTCGCCCGTCGTCGCATCGATGCTCAGACCCTCGGGCAGCGGCGTGCTGCTCTGCATGAAGAACTCCGTGATGAGGTTCCGGTAGCTCGGCTTGCCGCTGCTCACCTCCGTGTTCAGCACGAACTCCAGCGTGCTCGCCGCATACTTCAGATTCGCCGGCAGCTTGTACACGCACTTCTCATTCTTCACATCGCCCAGCACGCCATTCACACACTCTCGGTACGCGTACCCGCGGAAGCCCTCGGGACAGGCCGCGGGAGAGATCTGGCCCTCGCCCACCGTGGGGAAGTCGCCCACGCCGGGACACGACCCGCTGCCCGCGGCCCTGCAGTACTGGAACACGTACGCGTTCACGCTCACCGGCGCGGAGGCCGAGCGGTCCACCACGAACTTGAACGTCTTGAAGCCCGCGATGCCCACCGGCGCCTCCAGCGCCAGCCGCGCGCGGTCCTTCGTCTCCTGCCCCCTTACCTCCAGCGCGCTCGTGAACTCATCGTTGCGCAGGAAGCGCGCGTACAGCGAGAAGCCGTAGTTGCGGCGCACGCCGTTGCTCTGCAGCGCGAAGCTGTTCCACTTGGAGCCCTCCAGGTTCTCCACCGTCCACTCGATAAAGGAGCCCACGTTGTTGGAGAGGGAGCCGAAGGTCGACGGGTTCAAATCCAGCAGGTCCTCCTTCGTGCAGCCACTTACAGGGCTGGCGTCGATGGAGGCGAAGGTGTCCAACACCACCGAGCAGTCGTTCACGGCGAACACGCCCGTCGCATCAAATGCAATGGTAGATTGATCGGCACTGCGGTGCACTTCAAAAGCGATCACATTCTTGCCGGCCACAGCGCCCATCGTGGACAGAATCACATGGAACTTGGAGAAGAGGGACGCGTCGTGCGCCGCCAACGCCTCGCTGTCCGCCACAAAGCTCTCCTCCAGGTTGAAGCGCGCCACGAGTCTGCCGTTGAAGTAGACCACCACGCCGCCCGTGTACTTCACGCGCACGTTCAGCACGGAATAGTCCTCCAGACTGGGGACAGTCACCTCACGGCGGATGTATGCCGTGGTTCCGACGTGGTTTCCCATCGCCGCCGCCTTCACACTCTGCCATTCCCCATCGTTAAACTCCACAGCCCTCCAACCCTCGCTCACCTCATTCTCGCTGTTGAACAGCCGCCATTCGCCGAAGCCCACCTGGAATGGCAGCAGCGAGGAGAAGGAGGTCGCGACGCCCGCCCCTGCAGGCATCTGACCCATCTCGAACAGCATCGCGCCCAGGTCCACCGTCAGCCACCAGCCCGCGGGGTTCGCCCAGCCGTCCTGTCGCGCGTCCTTCAGCTCCGCCGTGTACAGCGCGTGCGGCAGGCACCAGTCCGCGTAGTTCAGCCCGTTCGGCACGGCGAGCGCGTCGCTGGACTGGACCACCTCGCCGCTCACGCCGCGACCCGCGTGCAGCTGGTAGGAAGCCTCGTGCGGCCAGTAATCCGTGCGCACCACCAGCGTGATCAGCGACTTGCCGCCCGTGCACACCTCCACGGACAGTGTGATGGACGCGGTGGAGGAACCACCGCCCACCTTCTTCGCCGTGATCGTATAGCTCGCGGCAGCCATCTCCGTTCTCGCTGTGCCCGAAATCTTGCCCGTCGTGGGATCCACCGTAATACCCTCAGGCAGCGCGGGCGTGACGACAAAGTCAAAGAAGTACTCCGAGTTGGGGTACACCTCGCCCATCTCCACGTCCTTGAACACGGTGAGCACGGGGCTGTACGCCAGCTCGGGCACCACAGCGGGCAGCACCTCCATGCCCAGGTCGATCGCACCAATCTTCCACTCACACTCCGCATCATTGCCCGTCCCAAAGTTCTCGAAGCGGTACTGATTGAAGGGCTTGTTGTTCTCCACCCAGATGCGCTTGTGCTCGCCCACCAGCGACCACGTCATGCCCGTCACATTCTTCAGCGTCGTCCACGCCTCCAGATTCGTGTTGCGCGCCTTCAGCACGAACTGTCTCGGCTGGCGCACGCCCTGCGTGTACTGCAGGTACAGCGTCACCGACGAGATCCACTCGCGACGGTTGTTCTCGAAGGTGAGGGTCCAGAAGTTCTCGCCGCACGTCTTCTGCGCCATGTAGCGGGAGGAGTCGAAGTTCGCCAGCAGCGCGGGGAAGCCCTCCATCAGCGAGTGGGTGACGGCGTAGTCGAACACGCGCGAGCCCCCCAGCGCCAGCCGCACCGCGCAGTCGAACACGGAGGTGGTTTGCGAAGCCGTCTGTGCCACAATTGCGATGGCGATGGTGTTCGTTCCCTCCTGCAAATAGGTCACGGACTCCACACCCATCGTCTTCACGGGCAGCGAAATCTGACGGTACAGCAAATCCGTGTAGGCGTTCAGACCCATCGACGAGGAGCTCAAGTCGCCACTCACGCCGTTCCGGAACACCTCCACGTTGTTCAGATAGATCACACAGCCATACAAATAGCGCAGCGACACCACGAAGCCCGCCACGCCCTCCAGCGACGCCACGTTAAACGTCTTCTTGTACAGCTGGATTTGATTAGAAGATGCAGGAAAAAAGCCCATCACAGCGCTCTCCCAGCCAGCATCCGTCTGCCAGCCGTCATCCACGCTCCCCATCTTGTACTGCCACGCGCTCTGCGGCGCGACGGCCCACTGCGCGTTGATCTCGCGCTCCGCGGGCAGGCCCAGGTGCATCTCGTAGCGCACGCGCGCGATCGTCTCCTGCTCCTCGCCCAGCAGCCCGGCGCGCACGAACAGGAAGGACTGCTCGTACCAGTTCAGACTGCCGCTGCTCACGCTCACCACGTACCGCGCGTTCGTCACGCACAGCGTCGCGCTCCAGTCCTGGTTGTTGCTCTGCCCGCCGTTCAGCGCCACGCTCAGCACCACCTGCTGCGTCGCCACGTCCCTCAGCGAGAAGGCCTCGTCCGCCGCCAGCTCCTTGTACGTGCGCAGCACCGACAGCAGCGTGCCCGCGCAGGCCATCACCTCCAGCGTGAAGGTGCCCGAGATGCTCAGGCCGCTCATCTGCGAGGTGACGGTGAACACGGTGCTGCTCAGCGCCGCCGTCGCCTTGCCGCTCACCACGCAGCTCGCCGCGTCCAGATGCAGTCCCGCGGGCAGCGCGGGCTGGATGGAGCAGTCGGAGAACTCGTTCACGTCGGGAGCGATGCGGAGTTGCTGGCTGTTGGCGTAGACGGAGTAGGAGGAGGGACTGAACTGGATGGTGGTCGGCATCTGCGTGTTGCAGGTCATCGGCTGCATCTCCACGAGCAAGAAGTACGGCGCGCCGGCGACGGAGGTCAGATGCAGGCGGAAGGTCTGGTAGGCGTCCGCGTGGAAGTAGCTGGGGAAGCGCCGATATGTATTCACCTCGTACTGCAGGTTCGCTCTGGAGAGGATCGGCGCGAAGGCGCTGCTGCCCGAACGACCCTCCAGCGAGAAGGCGCCCACGCTGGCGGCCGGCTCGGCGGAGGGCCACACGCGCAGACTGTTCAGGAAGAGGCGCGGACCGCTCGGCTGCAGCGTCACGGTGATGGGGAAGTCTTCCAGCGACGCCTCCAGCGCGCTCTCCTTGTTGAAGTCGAACAGGGCCGCGGGCGTGTCGCCCTTCGGCGAGGCGATGCTCACAGCGTAGGGGTAGATGAAGCAGGGCTCGCCCTCGGCGGAGGGGGTGGAGGAGGCCACTACCGCCACGTAGGCGTCGAAGGTGATGGCGTGGGTGCTCAGCGGGGCGGAGAAGTGCAGCCGTTCAGGAAGAGAAGTGCAGCCGTTAAGGAAGAGAAGTGCAGCCGTTAAGGAAGAGAAGTGCAGCCGTTAAGGAAGAGAAGTGCAGCCGTTAAGGAAGAGAAGTGCAGCTCCACGGCCAGCACGTTGGAACTCACGGCAGACACCTCCGAGGTGGGACGGATCACGCCGTGAAAAGCGGGGGTGGCAAAACTGCCGGAGGACGGAGTGGAGGGCGTAATGACGCCGGACTCCGGGGCGGGCATGTGCTCACGGAACACCTCCTTGCCGTTGATGTAGGCGATGATGCCGTACTCGAACTTGAGCTGGATCTCGTAAGCCGCCATGTTCGCAACGCCGTTGAACGGCTTGCGGAAGTACTGCGAGCCTCTCGGGTGCATCGTGACAGACTCGGGAACGGCAACATTCCAGTTGGAGTCGTCAAAGGCGGTTTGCGTCCACTCCAAAGCGATCGTGGCTGTAGAGTCGAAAAATCTACACTCCTGCGCCTTGCGAAGGGAATCATTCAGTAGTTCAGCGTGCAGTAGAAGGAGTGCATGGTATTGTTGCAGTCGTGCTGCGCCATATACAGGGGACTGTCCTGGATGCTTTAGTTCCAGATAATGTAGGAGAAGACGCGGTTCAACGCCGGGACACTCATCAAGCGCATCTTGCATTCAAACACGAATGTTGCCACACATTCAAACGAAATTGGAATATAGGACTCCATTGCAGTAGGATAATGCTGGAACACGTCGAAAACGCAATGAAGTTGCTCCCTCTCTCAAATCAATGCACTCACCGGTCCAGTATACAAAGTATCACTCTTCAAAGAAAGCAATCAACAAAACAGCACCTCCCTTCCCTTCTTCACGAATCCAACAGTACTTTCAAGCACCAATATACCCATTTCATCAACCACAGTATATGCATTCTAGAATGCATAACACATCACTCATATTCTCTGAAATAGTCTTCAGAAAGAGACAATTGCGCTCCCACAGATTCCCCACCGACGAATACCCAAATTCTTGGGATTCGTGGTTACTGAGAGAAATGACTAGAAGCACCACACAGCATTCATTTCACTTGCTCAAAGAGAAAGCAACCCAGCAACCAAAACCGCTTCCATTTCTGGACAGTTTCTCTCTCGGCTTGACTGTGACTCCATTTGAACACCCCAACAATCCATTTGTACAAATATCGAATTGTCAATTTACCGTTTTGTGATTCATGAGCCAGTTTGTATGCTCTGTGTGATAGAATGCTCCTTTGTTGAACAAACACTCATCTTGTTGCAGGAAAACGATACTGGCCTTCAGCGTCATAGTATGAGTGGGATCATCACAGATGCTGTTGGCAGTACAATAAGGTGTCTGACCTGGCAGACAAGTTTCCAAAGTGATTCAGTTTCCCCCAAAAGAGGTCCAAGTCTGCATGCGCTCCAACGAGACGAAGCAATAACCTTCCCTCCAAAGGCGGAACAAGTGTTTTTGCAAACCCGTCGTGTTCGCAAGCCTTTTCCCGGTGGTCTGTTCGCAATGGACGGGACACTATGCAGATGCACAGAGAAAGGACGGCGAAATGACTTCTTCTGCAGGAAGGGCTACCCGTGTATCAATGTACAGCTAGACAGCAGAAACAGGACGGTTACGTTTGAGACCCCATGGAACCGGCTGAACGCCAGGAGCATGCTGCGGTCCTCAACATCATGGCATCTGGGGATGAGAAGGCAGTGAAGATGCTTCTCGAGAGTTGCGACCCAGAAGGAAGGCGGGAGTTAAGGACACTCCAAGAGTTGATCAGATTCCTGGACAAGACGAGGGGATGACATCCAACTGCCTACCCCACGAGCATTGCAGAGGAGGTGTTCTTGCGAAGCCTTCTAAATGCCGCAATCATGTCGACAGAAGAGAACTCTTGCATTCCTCACGTTTGTGAAATGCAAGAGGAGCTTGAAAGGAGGAAGAAGAACGGTACAAGACAGAGGAAGAGGAGATCGTCAAAGCGGGGCAGCGGTGCAGAGGAGTCTCCTTCACAAGCCAACGGTGGAGAAGGGATATACCCCGATCACCCTTGGGCAACACCTTCTTTCTCCAGTACCGGATATACGCCGATCATGGTTTGCACAAGTACCGGTGTTCACGAATAGGCGTCATTACTACTCTAGTGGACACTGCAAATGCAGCGCAGTACTATCTTCCCCCAATGCGGCTCTGGCCTTGGCAAACAAGAACCGGATTAAGCGCTTGGATGAGGCGAAAGGACGGTTAATGGCCTTCTACAAGAAGCAAGGGCAAAAGGCCAATAAGATCGCGAGAGAGCATATCCGGGACAAGATGGATAGTATCTCCTCTGGCTATCAAAGCCGTTTGAGCGTCTTGGAAAGGGTACTAGTGCACAGGATTACTGACATGTAGGAAACCCCAAACCCTGAGGCAGCCAGCAGTGATCTGTGGCGGGAGCTTGAAGCGGCGTATCCGGAGCGAGAGCATCAGAGAACGGTACTCAAGTCTCGCGTGGAGATACTGTCGCACGATCCCAGCACGGGGCTGACGCTGTTCAAGGGCGAGCCGGCAGAAGTCGCCTACAACAAGCAGATGAAGGACCAGTTCATGAAGTTGATGGCAAAGCGGGTTAGTAATGCCGTTAGGAAGAGTGCAGCAAGCGGTATAAGGATGGGTTTGATGACTACGCACAAGAGATGGTCCACAGCAAGGAATCCTGTTTCATGGTGGATACAGTCCATAAACAGTGGCGTAAATGGGCAGAAGCTATCACAGCATCTGCTTCGGAGAACATAGATGCAGAACAACAGAGGAGCGAAGCCAATCGCCAATACCGTCAGCGGTACAATAGTACTGACAAGTATCCTCAGGGGAAGAAATGTGAGGATCGATTGGTCTTCTACTCCTTTCACTTCGATGGTGTGTGCACCTCCTTTTGGGGGAGTGGCACAACAGTTGAAGTGGTCTCCCTCCAGATCATGAATACCCCAGAAGCAAATCGAGCCGACTGAGGATTCTGCTGCTTCGTTGGAGTGTTCAGAAGAGAATAGGGGTCGATTCAACCCTACATTCCTGCCTTTCACGCGATTCTGCAAGAGATTGTTGTGTCTGGATTGATTGGAAGATACTACTTGTATGGTGGATTGTACTTGCATGTGCGATGGGATTGAGTGCGGATTCAAAAGCACATGAAGAATTGATTGGAATGCCGGGCAAACAAATGAGTAATAACCCCTCTCTTTACTCTGACTTGAGGAGAGTGGTGTTGAATCCAGCTACTTGCTGGCATGACACACCAGGATAGTAGTTGACCCCAAGAGTCGATGTTATCTTGCACAGAGTCCGTGTGGAATACTCTGGATCCTTGTTCATTCTCGCGCTTTTGGAACACTGCGAGTTGCAAGGACAATGAGGGTTTTGGAAGGTATGGCGGATGATAAGGGGAAGAGAGAGATTGATGATGAATGCGTTTTATCATGGTGATCTGGGATGGAAGCCAGTGCCTCTTCCGCAGGTCATGAGTGTTGTGATGTACTGGAGCACGATCATGGAGGCGGATGCTGTAGTGAGAAGAACAGCACCTTTCCGTCCCTATCCATGGCACTCGAGCACCTCCAGCCTGAGAAGCAGAAGGAAAGGAGCGCGATTGAGCCAATCATCAGGACTCTCAGCGATTTCATACACGACGGAGGAGATACTTCAAATAACACATGATAGACTGTTGAATTGCGAAAGACTCCAATCGTGACACTTTCCAACTGCGCCTTTGAGCATGCAATACCGTTCAATTCTTCTCTTGTGCCGCTTCTAGTAGCCAGCCACCTTCATCGCCACATTGCATCCAATCATCACCGCAACACTATCACAGCCTTCTTCACCACCTTCGCCTTGCGGATTCTTCTCATCACCAGCACCACGATCACCACCAGGATCAGAATGACAATGCCGATCACAGAAACACAGTTACCGGAAGCCTTCTCCCACACGCCGTCCTTCTCGCCCAGCACGCATGCTCTCTTCTGCGTGCCCACGTAGCTTCCCTGCTCAGAGCACTGGCACACAGCCACGCTCTCGAGCACACCCTCCGACGGGCACGGACCCTTCCTCACGCGGATCGAGATCACCACCACCTTAACACCCTTCGGGTTCTTGCCCACCACCACCAGGTCCGTCACCTCCATTTCCGCCGTCGCCTTGCCCGTGATCTCTCCCATCTCCGCATTCAGCGTGAAGCCCTCCGGCAGTGGCGTGTCCTCCTGCATCGCGAACTCCGTGATGATGGTCCGGTACGACGGAATGCCCATCGCGAACACCCTGTTGTTGTTCTCGGTCCGGCACCTTGTACTCGCACTTGTCCATCTTCACCTCGCCCAGCACACCTTCATGGCACTCTCTGTACGCATAACCGCGGAAGCCCTCGGGACAGCCGGCAGGAGAAATCTCACCCTCGCCCACGGACGGGTACTCGCCCATCGCGGGGCACGAGCCCGTGCTCGACGACTTGCAGAACTGCAGCATGTACGCGTTCGTCACCAATTAGTCGCCACGGCGTCCACCTCGAACGTCAACTGCTTGAAGCCCGCCACGCCCACAGGCACGGGTCACGCCGTGCGCTGACGCTCCAGCAGCGTCGGGTCGGTCATGAACAGCGTGCTCGTGGACTCGTCCACGCTCTCGTAGCGCCCGTACACCGAGAAGCCGTAGCACTGCGCAGACTCGCCCGTGTGCAGCGCGAAGCTGTTGAACGTCGAGCCCTCCAGGTTCTCCACCGTCCACGCCAGGTACGAGCCCACTTCGTTCGGGATGGAGCCGAACAGCGTCGGGTTCAGGCTCAGCAGGTCCTCCTTGTTGCTCATGGCGTCCACGGCAGAGTAGCTGTCCAGCACCGGCGAGCACTCGTTCACGCCGAACACAATCTCGCTCTCTGGCATTGCGGTGCACCTCAAACGTCATCACGTTCTTGCCGGCCACGGCGCCCTCGAATCCGTCTGTAGAGTCACCGTATCAAGCCTCCATGCACATACAGATGGGTAGCCCGTGATAATGCTCTTCAGAGAGTATCGACTATACGGCATAACGCTTTCCGACGTAAAAGAAAGCACCGTTAGAATGATTGTCTTCCCCCTTCTCATACCACCATTCCATACGCCCATGCAAACCCCTAACAAGTGGCAACCGCATACAACAATTCCATTCCATCCAATCCCCTCTTCTTTTCAACATGAACACCAACGAAGGGATCTAATGATTCCCTACTTGCATACCAGTTCCCATAGCCTTCGACATGTATCGTGCTACACAGAACAGGCGATAATGCACTCCTTCACAAGAGCACTACAGAGAAAGAGAACCCTTCTTTCACTCGCAGATAATACATGCCCACTTCCAAGGCACCCAATCCACTCGTATAGAAACCCAGCAACAGCAAATCAACACCCTGAGTCAACCAGGATGTATTCCCATCATCGCAGAAGCACCCTCCAATTCCAGATGCAGTATACATAACATTGAAGTCATTCTCTTTCTTCTTCTGTCATTCTTCACACACCCTGCTGAACGCCAAGCGACATGTAAAACAAACAATCACAAGTCAAACCTTCACAGCTTTGTTAGTCTTCTTCGTCTGTGTCTGAATCGCAGCCTTCCCCTTCACGCCTCCAACCAACTTGCTCTTTCTCGTTCTCTGGAGGGATCCGCCGCCATCATTGATTGTCAAGGAAAGGAGAGGAATCATCAGCGAATTGAATCGCCCTCGATAAGGGAGACGGCAAGAAGGCCAAGGCGTCCAGCAACAGTGCACAAGTACTGAGCATGCCAGTTGTGGTTGTCCCGCGACGAAGATATGGGACTGACTGCATACGGTGGAGAATCCGGTGTGAGAACGTCAGGAGCGAGGAATAAGGAAATGGAAAGGATGATCGAGGAGAAGGAAGCAAGAAAGGAGGTGCAAACCACACTCCAGAGGGTGGAGAGTGGCAGGAGAAGAAGATACGGTCCGTGAAGCAGATGCGAGCAATGGTTAGCGCCTGGAACAATCCATACCCGCACAAGCCCATGACGAGACGGCAGTACAGTTGCCATAAGAAGTACTGGATTGCAGACTCCCATCTGTGGTTCAGATGGCAAACTACGGAAACAGAGGAGGAGAGCCAAAGAAGGATGGAGGAGATGATGGATCCGCACCAGAGAGTGCAGTGACTGCCTCATACACGATAATAGGGAAGCGAAGGCCACCAAAGAGGAATCAGCAACGAATCGGATAGCCTTCATTGGGTATCACAACGAGCATGCGATAGATAACATTATAATGTGATTGTTAAGAGAAAGAAACAAATCAGCTTCATGGTCAAGGATGCCCCGATTTGATTATGAGTATAGCACACCACAGTGGGAGATCATCTCATAATCGTAGAAGCATCATGAAATAGAAGTGATCTCAGGAATACGACGCGACCAAAAATGTGGCGCATAGGATGGATATAATAAGCACATTTTCAATACGTTAGTCAGCAGTAAGGCCGAAAAACTCCATCATGAAAGGACATCTGTCGCAGCCATTCTATTTAATAGCATTGCATTCCATTACCAAGGGATGATGCGTAGACATGACAACAGTAACAAATGAAGAATGAAGGGTGGAATGGAAGAAAAATAGGGGCGATTTTGACCATTTCCTGCTTTGAATCCTCTCTCACATATTGCCGTGAGTTGTTCTCGTTTTTTCTATGCAGCATTATGAAATTGTCAAGTTGCTCGCATCTAGAAGTATGAATGCCTCAATAATCGATGCCTCTACCATTCATCTTCTTTTGAAATCACTACTTCATTTTTGAGTGGTGGTCACAATCCTAAATGGATATGCGGAATACTAACATCATCATGCAGCCTGTTCCAGTCTCTGCACGATTCTGTTGTTTTTCATGATGGCCTCAATGTTGCTCACTTATCGGAGTGTATACTGAAGAGGCAATTCTGAAGATGTGCTACCTGCTGTGTTATTCGGATATTCGTAACCCATGAGCCGTTTAGCAGGACCAATGAGTTAAACGCAGACTGTCTCTTCTAACTGCTACTCGGTTTGGTTGCAATTCAAGATGAATGGAGTTTTCCGTATTCCAATGCGATTCCAACAATTACCGAAGATCATCATCATGTCTGTCTATTCTTCACTGCTCCGCTCGAAGTGAAGCCGCTGACCCTCGAGATTGACGCCTCGAACAGCGCATCAGATCAAGTTCGGCGAGCCGGTGATCACGGGCTTCACGCGCTCCTTTGCGCAGCGCATCCCGAACAGCGACATCCTGAATGGCGACCTCCCGAACGGCGAGCGCCGCGAGTACCTGAAGCGGATGCTGTTCTCGGGCGGCGTGGGCCAGCTGGACGACCGGCACCTGCACAAGGGGCAGCCGGAGAAGGACATGGTGGTGGTGAAGGTGGGCGGTCCTGCCTACCGCATCGCTCCACCACATCGCTCTACCATATCGCTCTACCACATCGCTATACCACATCGCTATACCACATCGCTCTACCACATCGGTTTGAGCGGCACCTGCCCGACGCAGTGATCTCCCCCGAGGCGGACAGTAGCGCGTCGGTGGTGACGTGCCCGGCGAACAGCAACAAGTGCGAGTCGACGCTGCGCTTCACGAAGGAGTCGCGCGAGAACGTGCACGCGTGCTATTGGTTCAGCCGCGACCCCGGCTACTGGAAGAGCTACGAGAACCTGCGCCTGAAGGTGATGTAGCCGGGCGAGCTGACGGTGGAGTCGCTGGATGGCTTCTCGAACCGCGGGCTCGTGGCGAACCAGGCGAAGGTGTTCCACATCAGTGGCTACTCGACGCAGGACAAGGTATCTGGTGCAGAGCGCGAGCGCGTGCCTGGAGGAGAACGCGCTGGACGGCCGCGTGTTCCAGACGACGGTGCTGGACGGCGCGACGGGCTTCGCGATCGTGGTGAGCATGACCTACGCGACGGCGGCGGAGGACCTGAAGATGTGCTACCAGTTCTCGACGCTGACGGCGTCCGGCGACAAGGTGGAGGGCGTCTTCCACGTGTACGCGGTGAGCGGCTTCGACGCGGAGCGCACGGTGGGCAGCATCGACTCGGTGGTGGCCGGCAAGACGAAGGAGCTGTTCCTGCTGGGCGCGGGCTTTGCGGAGAGCGACATGGTGGCGTGGGCGGAGAGCGGCGCGTCGTGCGCGGAGCGGAGCCAGGAGGGCGCGATGCACAAGCTGGTGGACGCGGAGGCGTTCTACGCGGTGGTGAGCATGAACACGCTGAGCGCGGGCAAGGAGTTCCACCTGTGCTACAAGTTCACGAACGAGGCCTGGAACGAGTACCCGGCGCTGGCGCTGAGAGTGAAGCACTTCGCGGGCGTGAACGGCGTGAGCCAGGGCAACGCGAACGCGTTCGTGGTGAGCCAGCCGAAGGCCTTCTACCTGGACGACGAGAACGCCGTGAGCGGCTACTCGACGCAGGACAAGGTGCATCTGGTGCTGAGCGGACAGGACTGCGCCGACGCGAGCGCGTACGTGTACACGGCGGACGTGGAGGCGCGCCACTTCCAGTTCACCCTTAACCTGCCCGAGGCGCTGGCGGGATCGGTGTACCGCCTGTGCTACGCCTTCGGCGCGGAGACGCCGGTGCAGACGAGCAGCACGGTGGTGGTGAAGTCCATGCCGGGCTTCGTGGGCGTGCTGGAGGGCACGGCGGTGGACGCGGAGCAGAGCGTGAACGCGGTGGTGCTGAACAAGGAGAAGAAGCTGGTGTTCCCGGCGAACAAGGCCATCAGCGACAACGACCGCTTCCTGCTGGTGAAGTCGCAGAGCGAGTGCGCGGCGGCGACGGCGTTCCAGCCGATCAACTCGGAGGGCGCGCAGCTGTACTTCAGCGTGCTGCGCTCGGCGGCGGAGGAGGTGAACACGGAGCTGTTCGGCTGCATCAAGTTCAACGGCGAGCCGGCGCTGTTCCTGCCGCAGGTGGCGATCCGCGTGAAGAGCTTCGCGGGCCTGACGGCGACGGCGGGCGACAGCGCGGTGCTGGTGCTCACGCAGCCGAAGACCTTCGTGGTGAGCGCGGAGGGCGACAGCGTGATCATCGCGTCGACGTCGTGCGAGGACGAGAGCGCGGCGAACCGCCTGGTGTTCCCCGTGGTGGCGAGCGGCGAGAGCCTGCAGACGACGGTGACGGTGGGCGTGGAGGACATCGAGCCGTCGACGCCGCGCGCGTGGTTCCTGTGCTACCGCTTCGTGCACGAGAAGCCGGCGATGACTTCGATCCTGATGGAGGTAGACGGCTTCACGAGCGCGGAGGCGCTGACGGTGAGCGTGGGCGACAAGCTGAAGGCGGTGGTGAAGAAGGAGAAGCAGTATGCCTTCGCGACGGCGCAGGGCGCTCAGGCGGGCGACCGCGTGGCGCTGGGCTGCAGCTGCGAGAGCCTGCTGACGCCGATGGAGGAGCTGAACGCGTCGGCGACGGCGACGCTGGTGCTGGCGACGAAGCCTACCTGCGCGGTGGGCGTGTGCTACAAGTTCCGCGAGGAGCCGGAGGTGTTCTACAGCTGGGCGATGACGGCGTACGAGCTGAGCAGCCTGAACGGCCAGAGCGCGTTCACGAAGGACGTGGTGTCGGGCGAGCGCTACGTGTTCTCGTTCGAGGGCAGCTCCAGCACGGAGGACGAGTTCAAGCTGGTGGCGGCGAACGCGGACTGCGCGGCGACGCTGCACGACTACAGCGACTCCTTCGGCGCCGTGCTGCCCGACATCGCGGTGGAGGGCGCCATGGACTCGGAGGACGGCAGCTACACGATCCTGCGTCTGGGCGGCAGCGGTGACCTGACCGCGTACTTCCCCTCGATGCAGGCGTCGATGGTGAACGGCAAGTGGACGGGTCTGAACGCGATCCTGGTGGACGGCGTGTACGCCTACATCCAGAAGTACGAGCCGAGCGCGCGCTTCCTGCACCTGACGGAGAAGATCGCGGTGGAGGCGGGAGCGACGCTGAAGCTGGTGCACGCGACGGAGATGGAAGTGGTGGCCTCGCTGAACGCGTACCGTGCGAACGTGACGCTGCCGCTGACGACGACGAGCGAGGGCCTGCTGAAGCTGTGCTACGCCTTCGCGGGCGATGCCTTCTTCGCGTACGACGAGTACCAGTTCCGCGTGCGCCAGGTGAGTCCGAGCACGCTGTCGGTGAGCGGCACGCCGGGCCACACGCTGCTGAAGGCGATGAAGAACGTGGTGGCGCTGTCGGGTCTGAACCTGGAGAGCGGCGACAAGCTGCTCCTGGTGCAGCCGACGGAGCGCTGCTCGGCGGTGCCCGCGGTGGAGGTGACGATGACGGTGGAGGTGACGATGACGGTGGAGGACGGCGTGGCGTCGGCGGTGGTGGATGCGAGTCTGGAGGGCTCGTACCGCCTGTGCTACAAGTTCGGTGAGATTGGCATCCAGAACACGGCGGCGGTGGTGGACGTGGTGGGCGCGTCGGTGACGGGCCAGACCTCGGAGTACAACGCGTGGTTCTCAGTGGCGAACCAGGCGCACGCGATCACGTACACGACGCCCAAGTCGGAGGCCTTCGAGCAGGAGCGCGTGCCGTACTTCGCGACGATGGCGAACAGCGGCTACCACGTGACGGGCGTGCTGGACAGCCTGATGAAGCCGGAGGGCGAGCTGATCCTGTACGCGACGAGCGCGGCCAACGCGGTGTTCACGTTCTCGACGGCGCACGCCGCGGACGTGCTGAGCCGCGTGGAGCAGTTCGTGGTGACGATCGAGAACCACCAGCTGAGCGCGGTGACGCTGGAGGTGACGCTGACGACGGGCGCGAGCAGCGTGATGAAGACGGTGACGGAGCTGGTGGACGGCGTGAACCGCGTGGTGTTCGACGCGAGCGTGGCGGGCTGGAGCGCGCTGACGTTCTCGGCGCCCGTGTCGTACACGATCAAGGTGTCGTCGTCGTCGATCTCCATCTTCAACTTCCAGAGAACCTACTCGACGCTGGTGTTCGCGGTGGAGGGCGCTGAGTCCCTGAAGTACGTGCGCGAGGCGTGCAGCGAGGAGCCCGTGGCGTCGGCGGTGATGCCGGTGGGCGAGGACCGCACGGTGCGCTGGCTGTTCACGGAGGGCTCCGCGACGGAGCAGTGGAAGCTGTGCTACGCGATCGGCGCGAGTGGCTTCGTGGGCGCGGGTGTGGAGTTCAACATGCGCGTGGGCGAGGTGACGGAGCTGGTGCCTTTGGTGGGCGCGGCGAACCGCGTGGTAGTGGCGGCGATGTACGCGGCGGGCTTGGAGCCGTGGGACGTGCATGTGCGCGACTTACTGAGTGGGGCGCATCACGCTGGAGGGCTTCCGCTGCACTGTTCGTGGGCAGGTTCAGCTACGCGGACGTGCTGGAGTCGGCGCGCGTGTGGTGCATGGCAAGGACCGCTGTTTCTCGTTGAATGATACCGTGGTGAGTCTTGCCTCTCTTGACGGTCGCTCTCTGTGATTGACTTCGACATCCGCAATCTGCGCAATGGTGGTGTTTCGATTGTGTACATCATGTGTTTCTTGCAACAAAGCAATCACTGTTGGTTGAACTAAGCACTGTGCTGGAATGGAGCCCAGCGGGTTGCTATTGCACCTAATGAGTTATGACTGATCATGATTGATCATGGTTGATGGCTCATGATGGATCTGATCAGTGTGATTTGTGTGAGATTGTCCCGGTCCGAGTACCAACATGAAGGTGTATGAATAGTACTAGGGTAGCCGAGTAACATATGATAGATGCTCACTCAAAAGGACGAGCGCGGAAATCAGACGATGTGGTGTTACCCTCGCTGAGATACTGGACGAGGAGGTCGAAGGTCTCATAGTGCATCTTGATAGTCATCTTGAAGACCATCGGATTGCAGTTCTCGTTAATCAGGTGTTCAAGCGACCTAGTTTCCATGGTATACTTCGCAACGTGCCGGTGGTTAACCGCCGCATATACAACAGCGCGTGTGTGGTAGATGCGCGCGATCATTCCGTGGCGACGATAGGACCCGGATAACTAGCAGTAGTTAGTACGCACAACTCAAAGACAGTTAAGGAGAAAGAAAACCCACGTATTTCACCATATGACCAAAACAGTGTTTGCCGAAACAAAAGAGTGTTCTGCTGTTGCTAGACACACCAAATGGGGAAACACTAAGCTAAGGATGAGTGAATACTGCGGTTGTGTGGGTTGATAACCCCAAAGTGATAGATTCGGAGCATAGAGGGTAGGCAGTACACAATCAATTGTTTGCAACAAGGAGAATGGAATTAAGCCGGACACTGATCTGTAAAGAAGGTCTTCAGTTTACTAATGTTGCCTAATCATCAACTCATTCCATCTTTCTCACAGTTCGTTGAAACATCATTCTTGTAATCGAATGCTGTAGGAAGATAAACAGTAGTGAGTGCTGGTATGTCTATTACTCATTTCTCTATACTACAAATACCATAAAGAGTGATGTGACGAGGATTAAGGAAGGACCGACTATAAGAGTCAGTAGTGGTGAGTGAAGTGAGTTTAGGCAAGTCTATTCATCAATCATCATTAGCAAACATCACTTCGCATTACAAGGGTAGATGATGCAGCATCATTAAAATGGAATGCACTCCGACCAAGCTGAATGGAAGTCAATTCAGGCAAATCTATTCGTTACTCTCACTTCAAGCAATTCACTCTCTAACACAAGACGAGAAGAATCATAGAATGCATAATTACCAAATAGAAGTGATTTCAATTTCAGTAAATCTATTCATCAATAGTAATAATCATAACTCACTCTTCAATTCCAATGATGCAGAGTAGAAATTGTAACTATCACTATCCAAATAACCAATCTCAATCAATTCCAAACTGTTCACATTCTCAATCTCAATCACTGAATAATCAGAGAATGAATAGCGATCAATCTTCAACTCCTTCAATGCATCACAATTCTTCACATACAATTTACGATTTGCATCATTCCCATAATAGTACTTCTTCTTTGTGAAACTATTCTCTCCAATCATCACTCGCTCCAATGAATGCAAGCCAGTCAAATTCAACACATCCTGAAAGTAGAAGCAATCATTACCAATCGACACATTCTTCAAGTTGAAATACTTGCTCAAATCAATTCGATCATTTGCTCCATTACACTTGTTATCGCCAACTGTAATTACTTCCACATTCAGAGGAACAGGAGTAACACTCCAACAATCTGATACCTTACACTGATCTGTAAAGAAGGTCTTCAGTTCACCAATGTTGCCTAATCATCAATTCATTCCATCTTTCTCACAGTCCGTTGAAACATCATTCTTGTAATAGAATGCATTAGGAAGAGTAACAGTAGTGAGTGCTGGTATGTCTATTAATCATTTCTCTATACTACAAATACCATAAAGAGTAATGTGACGAGGATTACTGAAGGAGTTACTACCAGATGTAGTCTCGAGTGAAGTGAGTGTAGGCAAGTCTATTCATCAATCATCATTACCAAACATCACTTCGCATTACAAGAGTGGAATTAATACCCGTAATTTGGAATGCACTATAACCAAGTTGAATGGAAGTCAATTCAGGCAAATCTATTCGTTACTCTCACTTCAAGCAATTCACTCTCTAACACAAGACGAGAGGAAGAAGAGAATGCACGATAACCAAATAGAAGTGATTTCAATTTCGGTAAATCTATTCATCAATAGTAATAATCATAACTCACTCTTCAATTCCAATGATGCATAA
This sequence comes from Blastocystis sp. JDR, assembly GCA_039096365.1. Classification (NCBI taxonomy): domain Eukaryota; class Bigyra; order Opalinata; family Blastocystidae; genus Blastocystis; species Blastocystis sp. JDR. The sequence goes on along the minus strand of JBBPEF010000074.1, from coordinate 28,430 downwards.
TAGAAATTGTAACTCCAATTATCCATGTCACCTATATCAATCAATTCCAAACTGTTCACATTCTCAATCTCAATCACTGAATAATCAAAGAATGAAAAATTACCTATCTTCAACTCCTTCAATGCATCACAATTCTTCACATACAATTTACGATTTGCATCACTCCTCCAGCGCTCCTTTGTGAAACTATACTCTCCAATCATCACTCGCTCCAATGAATGCAAGCCAGTCAAATTCAACACATCTTGATAGAAGAAGCACTCATTACCAATCGACACATTCTTCAAGTTGAAATACTTGCTCAAATCAATTCGATCATTCGCTTCATTACACTTGTTATTGCCAACTGTAATTACTTCCACATTCAGAGGAACAGGAGTAACACTCCAACACTCACTAGCAGTAATTGGATACAAAGTGGGAGTGGGAGCAACAGTCGTCGGGGTAACCGTAGTAGGAGCAACAGTCGTAGGAGCAACCGTAGTAGGAGCAACAGTCGTCGGAGCAACAGTCGTCGGAGCAACAGTAGTGGGAGCAACAGTCGTTGGAGCAACAGTGGTAGGAGCAACCGTAGTTGGAGCAACTGTCGTCGGAGCAACAGTGGTAGGAACAACAGTCGTAGGCACAACAATCGTCGGAGCGACAGTGGGAGCCGCACTCGTAGGAACAACCGTAGGAACAACACTTGTCGGGGTAACCACATCCACCTCCACATCCTTCCCCAACTTCTCCTTCAAGTCCTCCACCAACTCCATCATGGAACCCACGCTGCTCACCATCACTCTGTTCAGACTCTTCAAGCACTCCCTTGACACATTCAACACATCCTTCACATTCTCCGCCATGATCGCCACATCCACCATCACCAGTGTCTCACACACCTCCAGCGAGCCAGGAGCAATCGAGATGCGCGTCACATTCTGAATCTCCGTCATGTTCATCACCTCCACCTTCGGCAGAGCACCTGCCATGATCGTCACCTCCTCCACAGCCGACAAGCTCACCATCGACACAACAGTCGTGTGCGTGAAGGAACCACCCGGAATCGCAATGTGACGGAGGGAAATGCAAGCAGAGATGTGCAGCTCGTAGCCACTCACTTCAGCCAATCGACGACCCGAGGGCTTGCCATTGAAGCAACCCTCAGAATACTCCAAATCAACCAGCGACGGCAAGTCATCCAACACCAGATTGAACCCATTCGCAAACGCGCCCGCTTCAAAGCGAAGGCTCTTCAACTTGTGCAATCCAACCAACTCCAACGAACCCACGTTCGCAAACGAGTTCGCGCCAAACACCAACTCCTTCAACTCCGTGAAGCGAGAGAAGTCCACCTCACTCAACTCGCTGAAACTGTTGGCAGCAAACACAATCGACTGGGCGAAGGAGGGAATGGCATCCAGACTCGTCAGACCCTCCGAAGGAACCACGAAGTCTCTCTTCCCATTGAACTCAATGGCGAAGGCATAGCCAGCAATGCCCGCATAGTCCGAGTTCGTCTCATTGTCGCGCATCGGCACCTTCACGTTCACACTCTCACAAGGCGAAGGCGTTCCTTCCACCACCCAGTACCCATCCACCTCTTCCGTCGTCTTCACATAACCCGTCACCAACCCATACAACGAAGGCTCGTACACGGTGCCACTCAGCGTCACATCCTCCTCGCGCATGTCCTTCACGAAGCGAAGTCGATTCAGGTCGATGGAGAGAAGAGTCAGCACGGGATTGCCTTCGCCGATCAGATTCATCAGACCACCCCGATTCGGTCCTTCCGCCTTCAACACCTTGAAGGTGAAGTGCTTGGACTGGGGAATGGAACACAGATTGCCTCTTTCCTCCAACACACGATTCGCCTCAGTCTCGCTCACTAACCCGATCTTCTTCAAGCCCTCCGCAATCTCCGCCATGCCCAAGCCGTTGCAAGCATCCCCTTCCGTATAGCACTTCTTCACGAACGCGGCAGACAACTTCTCGCTTCCTCCAATCATCGCCAACGCTCGCTCGCCGGCGTTCACAATCATCGTCACCCACGACAGAGAGCAGTTGTTGGGCTTGGCATACTCCCTCAGTTCAGCATCCTCGGAACAGAAGTCGCGATCCATGGTGGTGAATGTAGGCTCCACAGCGTCCTCCGTCGCTTCAATGGGTTCGTAGTAGGATCCCCTTCTCGAATGCTTCTGCTTCACGTCCATCACTCCGGTTAGATCCTCCTCAGAGAAGTCAGACAGCATGGTGAATTCCATCTGATAGGGGGTGTAGGACTGTCTGGAGACCATATGCTGGCAACTCTTCTTGAAGTCAGTGAAGTGCTCTCTACACACTCATTCCCATCCGTAGCGCTCACTTCTTGTACTCATCACAGTCACTTCCACACTTCATAGGATAAGCCTCCAGATAGGAGTCGTAGACATCCGACGTGCATAACTCAGCAGATAACGCGAGTCCCAGTAGCAGAACAAGACTAATGATCATTATCAATTATGAAGTATTGTCGCGGTGTGGAAGTAATCCAACTGGCAACTGCATAATTATCATAACTGCAACTGACCACTGTACAGCACACTCAGCATTACCTTTTTTCTTTCAAATCTGAAATTCCTCTATTCCTGAATCTCCCCATTCGCATCCACCTCTTTGCACACCCTCACAAGCAGCATTTGAGTGATTCCCACTGAAATGCACCTAGTGCAGTCCAATGCCATCTTCTCTTCTGTTTAAATGGATAGCAGTTATCTTTCCGATTTGAGCAACCCTCTTCGAATGGCATCACGTAGACAACCCTAGGCAGCAAACAAGGTGTTCATAGCACTTCGCTCTTTTCAAAACCATAGCAAAAGCATCTAACAAAAGCAATACACCCTACCAATCCAGTTTCCTCTCAATAGCACTGCACATGGTAAGCGGCACATCTCACGCACAATCTATGCAATCATCAATACAAAACAACCCAAAACTATCGAGTGAAGGACCCAAAAGATGAATTGGGCCCATTCCATTCACAACGCATTCTTGCAGTACGACTGTGAAATCAACCGCACTGTTTTTGTATTTCCTGCTGCTTTCCGTCGCACTGTCTATTCCCTATGGTCTCATTTCCTTCTCTTCTCAATGGTGGTACCATCAAGCGATTGTCTTCTACCCCTGTCTGTTTTTTTCGTTCAGTTAGGTGGTACCTCGAATTTCGGGCCGCACTCTCTATCCTCAATGCTGTACCATTGATCACTTCTATTGGGTTGCCGAATATGCGGTTGACAAGAGGCTTCTAAACGCTGATAAGTACATTACCAAACCGTTCATCCTCTACTCCAATGTGGAAAACCAAGGCTGCTCGTCCTCGTTGCTTCTGCTTCTCTATTGCAGTGCCTATTCTCTCAGTATGAATGAGAAAGACTTGTTGCGTCTGCTTCCCTCTTCTGATTGGATTGGGTAATCGTGGTAGTCGAGAGGAATGCCGTTCATTCGTAAGACCCTCTTTGCTTCCTATTCTACGAAGTGTCCGAGTTTTCCTCATCGTATCCGAAAGAGGCTACCTATTGGCTTGTTTCTTTCAACAATCCCTTCGCCGTTGCCTCTCACAACAAACACACATGAGTACAGATGAAATCACTTGCAGTTCCTGAACCATCCTCAGCATATGCTCCCTCCTCACATCCATAAGAAAGGAGGCGAAGCTCATGCCACTCTCCTCAGCCATCGCCACCAGCTTCTGGATGTATGTCTTCCCTCCCCTCCACCGGCAGTAGAACAGCCCCATCTCGTACAGGCTCAGCCCCCCCTCCCCACAACACTCCCTACTTGTTATTCCATGCACCTCCGCCCACCGGCTTCAACCGCAGCATATTCATTGCCGCCTCTTCGGGTCACGGGTCCGTCATCGCCACCAGCGTGATCAGCGACTTCGTGCCCGTGCATAGCTCCACCGAAATCGTCACCTTATCGCCCATGAACTGATTCGCCGTGATGGTGCAGGCCGTGGCGGGCATCTCCGATTGCGTTGTGCCCAAGATCATACCCGTGCTGGGGTCCAACAACAAACCAGCAGACAGTGCGGGCGTGAGGGTGAACACGGAATTGGAATCGATCTTGTCCACCTGCATGTCCTTGATACTGCTGGGATACGTCACATCGGACATCTCCACCACCATCGATTCCGCCTGCAGATCAGCCCTGCCAAGCCTCCACGCACATGCAGACGCGTCACCCATGTCAATGCTCTCCAGGCGGTACTGATTGTACGACATAACGCTTTCCAACGTAAAAGAAAGCACCGTTAGAGTGAATACCTTCCCCCTTCTCATACCACTATTCCATACGCCCAAACAAATGACAAGCAAATGACAACTCCAAACAGCAATTCCATTCCATCTAATCCCCTCTTCTCTTCAACATGAACACCAACGAAGGGATACAACGATTCACTACTTGCATGCCAGTTCCCATAGCCTTCGACATGTATCACGTTACACAGAACAGGCGATAATCCTCTCCTTCACAAGAGCACTAGAGAGAAAGAGAATCCTTCTTTCATTCGCATATAGCACACATCCAATTCCAAGGCACGCAATCAACTCGTATAGAAATCCAGAAACAGTAAATCACCACCCTGAGTCAAACAGGATGAATGCTAGTCATCGTCGAAGCACCTTCCAATCCCAGATGCAGTATACATAACATTGAAGTCATTCTCTTTCTTCTTCTGTCATTCTTCACACACCCAAACTGAACGCCAAATGATATGAAAACAAACAAGCACAGTTCAAACCCTCACAGCTTTGGTGGTCTTCTTCGCCTGTGTCTGAATCGCAGCCTTCCCCTTCACGCCTCCAACCGACTTGCTCTTTCTCGTTCTCAGCAGGATGAATACGACCGCCGCGATCACCAGAATCACAATCACCACGGCAATCACGATTCCCATAATGGGCAGGCAATTGCCCGTCGCCTTCTGCCACTCGCCGTCTCTCTTGCCCAGCACACACGCTCTCTTCTGCGTACCCACGTAGCTGCCCTGCATCGAGCACTGGTACACAGCCATCTCGCCCACATTCGTTCTCTCGAACACGCCCTCCGGCTGGCAGTAGCCCTTGCGCACCGCCATAATAATCTCCACAATCGTCTCGCCCGCAGGGTTCTTCCCACGCACTGTGAATGCCCGCTGCTCCATCTCCCTCACCGGCTTGCCCGTCGTCGCATCGATGTTCAAACCCTCGGGCAGCGGCGTGCTGCTCTGCATGAAGAACTCCGTGATGATGTTCTTGTACGCTGGCTTGCCGCTGCTCACCTCCGTGTTCAGCACAAACTCCATGTTGCTGCTCTCGTACTGGATGGCCTCAGGAAGCAGGTACTCGCACTTCTCATTCTTCACCTCGCCCAACACGCCATTCGCACACTCTCTGTATGCGTAGCCCTGGAAGCCCTCGGGACAGGCAGCGGGAGAGATCTGACCCTCGCCCACCGCGGGGAAGTCGCCAACAGCAGGACAGGAGCCCGTGCTCGCAGGCTTGCAGTACAACGTCATGAACGCGTTCACACTCACGTCCGTTGACGCCACGGCGTCCACCTCAAACCGGAAGGACGGGAAGCCCATCACCGCCACGGGCGCCTCCCACAGGTTGCGTGCTCTCTCCTTCGTCGACGCATTCGTCACAGCCAGCACCGGCAGTGACGATCCCTTCGAGGTGCTTCCGTAGAGGGAGAAGCCGAACCGGTAGGCAGCGTTGTTCGTGTGGATGCCGAAGCGGTTCCACTTGGAGCCCTCCAGGTTCTCCACCCTCCACGCCAGGAAGGAGCCCACCTCGTTGGGCAGACTGCCGAAGGAAAGCGTCTTCAGCTCCAGCAGCCCTTCCTTCGCGCAGCCCGTCACGGGGCTGGCGTTGATGGAGGAGAAGCTGTCCACAGCCACGGAGCACTCGGTCACGCCGAACACACCCGTCGCATCGAACACGATTGCCGACTGGCCCGGTGCGCGGTGCACTTCAAAGGCGATCACGTTCTTGCCAGCCACAGCACCCACCATCGGCAGAATCACGTGGAACTTGGAGAAGGAGGAATCGTGAACCGTCTGCGCCTCCGTGCTCGCGTCGAACCCCTCCGCCAGGTTGAAGCGCGCCACGAGTCTGCCGTTGAAGTACACAGCCACACCTCCAGCGTACTTCACGCGCACGTTCAGCACGTGGTAGTCCTCCAGAGACGGAATCTGCACATCACGGCGGATGTGCGCCGTGGTTCCGACGTGGTTGCCCATCGCCGCCGCCTTCACACTCTGCCACTCCGCATCATCAAACTCCATAATCCTCGCTCACCGCATTCTCGCTGTTGAACAGTTTCCACTCGTCGACCTCCACCTGGAACGGCAGCAGCGACGAGAACACGGTGGACACCCTATCCACCTTGGAAGGCATCTGCCCCATGTCGAAGATCATCTCGCCCAGGTCCACCGTCAGCCACCACCCGCAGGGTTCTTCCAGCCGTCGCTGCGCGAGTCTAGCAGCTCCAGAGCGTACAGGCCGTGCGCCACGCAGAAGTCGCCGTAGTTCAGCCCGTTCGGCACCTTGAAGGCAGACACGGAGGACACCACCTCGCCGCTCACGGCCTTGCCCCTGTGCAGCTTGTACGAGCCCTCGTGCGGCCACGAGTCCGTGAAGGCCACCAGCGTGATCAGCGACTTGCCGCCCGTGCACGCCTCCACGGACAGCGTCACCACCGCCGTGCTCACGCCGCCACTCACCTTCTTCGCCTGGATGGAGTAGGTGGCGGAGGGCAGCAAGGATGCCACACGCCCCGAGATTGTGTCGATCGACAGACCCTCCGGCAGTGCGGGCGTCACGGTGAAGTCGTAGTAGAACTCGGAGTTGGGGTACACTTCGCCCATCTCCACGCCGGCGCTCAGCACCAGCGGTGTGGGGTACGACAGCTCCGGCACCACGCCGATGGCGTCCGCACTCAAATCGATGGAGCTCAGGCGCCAGTCGCAGCTGCTCTCGTCGCCCGTGCCGATGTTCTCGAAGCGGCACTGGTTGTACGGCTTGCTGTTCTCGATCCACAGCTTCTTGTGCTCGCCCTTCAGCGACCACGCCATGTCCGTCACCGTCTTCAGCGTCCTCCACTCCTCCAGGTTGTTGTTGCGCGCCCTCAGCAGGAACTCTCGCGGCTGCTGCGTGTCCTGCGTGTAGTACAGGTAGAGGGTCGTCGAGGAGATCCACTCGCGGCGGTCGTTGTTGAACACCAGCGTCCAGTAGTTCAGCGCGCAGTAGTACGCGTTCATGGTGTAGCCGTAGTAGTGCTCCGCCACGTACACTGCACTGCCCTGGATGTTGTAGCTCGAGATGGTGTAGGAGAAGACGCGAGACGACGACGGACCGCTCATCAGACGCACTGCGCAGTCGAACACGGAGGCTGTCTGTGTCGCCGTTTGTGACACGATGGCAATGGCGATGGTGTTGTCTCCAGTCCGAAGGTAGTCAACGGCGGCATTATCCACGGAGGCAACGGTTCGCACGGGCAGCGAGATCTGGTGGTAGAGCACGTCGTTGTAGTTGTTCAGACCGAGACTCGTCAGGCTGAGGTCCCCGTCCACGCCGTTGCGGAACACCTCCACGCCGTTCATGTAGATCACGCAGCCGTAGATGTAGCGCAGCGAGATCACGAAGCCCGCCACGCCCTCCAGCGACGCCACGTTGAAGGTCTTCTTGCACAGCTGGATCTGGTTGGAAGATGCAGAGAAGGAGCCGAAGGAGCCGCTCTCCCACCCAGCCGTTTCCGCATTGTGCCAACTTGCGGGCAGCACGCCCATCTTGTAGAACCACGATGCCTTCGGGGCGACGGACCACTTCAGGTTCACGATGCGGTCCTCGGGCAGACCCAGGTTGGCGTCGTAGCGGATGCGCGCCACCGTGTCCACCTCCTCTCCGTCCAAGATGGCGTACAGATACAAAAAGGAGCTGCCCTGCCAGTAGACGCTGGTGGAGCCCACGTCGACTTCATACAGCGAGCCGGTCAGGCAGAGAATCGTCGACCAGGTCTCGCTGCTCACCTGCCCAGAGTTGGCCGCCACAGACAGCACTTCCTCCTGTGTGGATTTGTCCTTGATGGAGAAGGATTCCTGGAATGCGCTCCAACTGTACGTGCGCGTCACTGTCAGCAGCGTACCCTCGCACACCACACCTTCCAGCGAAAAGGAGCCTTGCAGAGTCATACCGCTCATGGTGCTGGTCATCACGAAGGTGGTATTCGGCAGTGCGGAGTGCAGTATGCCGGACACCGTGCAGGTCGTCTCGTCCAGCGACAAGCCGGCAGGAAGAGCGGGAGAGACCGAACAGCCCGTGATTTCCTTCAGCACTGGAACGATGTGCACTTGGTCATACAGCGCGTAGACGGAGTAGGAGGAGGGACTGAACTGGATGGTGGTCGGCATTTGCGTGTTGCAGGTCATCGGGTGCACTTCGTACAGCTCCACTGTCGAGCCGGAAGAGCCCTCGGTCACGGTCAGACGGTAGGTTGTGTAGAGCTCGTTGTTGAAGTAGCCGTTGAAGATCTTGTTGGAGTTCGCCTCGTAGGTCGTTCCAGACACGCTGATCACCGAATGCCACGCATCCGCACTTCGCGAGCCTTCCCACTGGAAGGACGTGGGGGATGAAGTGTAGGAAGAGGCCGTGAACACGCGCAGGCTGTTGAGGGTCGGGCGAGGACCGGTGAAGCCGAAGGTGATGACGGAGGGAAGGGTGGAGGCAGAGTAGTAGGAGGTGCGCTTGTAGTCGAACAGGTTGGCGGAGGACAATCCCGTCGCATCGATGGTGACGGGGTAGGGGTACACGAAGCAGAGGTTGGAGCTGTCCCCGGCGATGGAGGAAGCGACCGAGGCCACAAACGCGTTGAAATCCACGACGGTTTCGTTGAGGGTTGGAAAGTGCAACTCCACAGCGAGGAGGTTGGGAGCGGAGGAGGAAACCAACGACGCGGGAAGGATGATACCGTGATACACGGTCGAGTCGTAAGCGCCGGAAGAAGGGGTGGAAGGCGTGGCGGCTCCACTGTCCATGTTGTCGCGGAACACCTCCTTCCCGTTCACGTAGGCGATGATGCCGTAGCGGTAGTTGAAGCGCATCTCGTAGGCCGCCATGTTGTCAACGCCCGTGAAGGTCTTGCGGAAGTACTGCGTGCCAGTCGCTGAATGAGCGCCTGTTCCCAGTGTCGCCGTTTCCCAGTTGTCGCTGAAGTCCGCAGTGTTCCAGCCTTCAGCGACCGTGATTGCAGAGGAGTACAGCCTCCACTCGCCGTTCATCGGAATTGGGTAATCAAAGGAGAGAGTGAATGACTCTTCGCGATTCTCAACCATCATCGTCTTCAACACGACATTGCCGTAAGGACCCGCCACAGAAATCCAACTACCCGCCGTCCATGAATCGCCATAGGAGTCCTTTAACGTAAGGGTATAAAGGCTGTCCTGCGACGGTTCAAGGCAGTACGCGTCGGTTCTCTCCTCGTAGTTGGAAAAGGGGTCACTAAACAACAAACGAGTCGAGCCGGAGTAAAGCTCGTAGGATTCTTCACTAGCGTGCATCACACACTTCTTGGTGATGGACACGCGGATCGTTCCCGGAGAACAATCCTCCGATTTCGCAATCACAAAGACTAGAGGTTAGGCAGTCGGGATTGGGCGTACCCAAAGTCAGAAAGAAGAAGTCAGAATGGATCGATTCAGAACACTATTCTGAATTGTGATACGGTAGTACCTACCACCAAACCCACCAATCCGACACGAGGAGTTTCATCACTTCACTGGGGAACACCTCACAGTCCATACACTCGGGAAATGTAGTTCAGACACGAAAGGGCAAACACGAACAAGCTCAATAGAAAAGCGGGTCACGACAATGAAAGACACGACAAGATGGAGAAAGACGGAACGATATTAGCATGGAAAAGGTAATGGAAAGTAGAGGAATGCGTCATGGTGTGATAAGAAGCAGCCATTTCAGAGTAAGGAAATGGAGCGTATCCACCAGGCTTAGCATACGGATACATCCTGTAATGGCTTCACATAGGGTTCCACATCAGCAATACCACCATATGATCCACCGAGCAAAAGAAACAGAAAGAGCAAGTACATCCGCAATACACCTTTCAAAATGATCTCATAAGCAGGCATACGAAACGAATAACCATCTCACATCACGAAATGCACAACAACAGCAAATCGAAACAACGGTGAACAAAAGAAACTGCATACAAATTGCAATCCACTCCTAAACGCAATAACACATAGAAAGCAGCATCAAGAATAATGGGATTGAAACAAACACCTCACACCCTCCTCCACCTGACCCACCATCCTCGTCACCGTGCTCACGCCATCCACGAACTTCGTTCGGAACAGCACATTCGCGTTCGCGAACATGCCCTCCTTCAGACTCACTACGATGAACTGACTCTGACCGAAGTGCTTCCGCAGCATGCGCCCGATGTTCTGTGTGTGGCTCAGGTCCAGCGCTGCGTCCACCTCGTCCAGGATGTACATCGGCACGGGCTTGAACAGCAGCAGCGACAGTGCCAACAGACTGCGCTGACCCCCGCTCAGCTCCGACAACGACTCCTTCTCCTTCCCGCCGAACGCCACGCGCACCTCCAAACCCTCCAACACGTTCCCGTTGCTCGGCTCCAAACGCGCCGATGCGTCCGGCAACAGCGTCGAGAAGATCGACCCGAAGTCGCGGTTCACCTTCGCGTACGTCGTCGCCAGCGTCTCCTTCTTCTTCACATTCAGCTCCTCGATCACCTTCTCGATCTGGCTCTTGTCCTTCTCGATGATCTCGCGCTTCTTCAGCAGCTCCTCGTACTCGCTCTCCGCCTTCTCCATCATTCCCAACACCTTCTTGTTCAGACGACGACCCAACTGTTCCTGCTCCTCCTCCAACGCCACCACGCGGCTGTGCACCTCCTCCATCTTCACGCGCTTGAAGTCGTAGTCGCCGCCCTCCTTACCCACCTCGCTCTCCTCGCTCGCCAGCCACTTGTGCTCACTCAACAGACTCGCTTCGCGCCTTCTTCACACTGTTCTGCTTCAACACGCTCTCCACACGCACTCGCTTACTCGCGCATGCCTCCAACGCCTTCTCCAAACCACGCAACTCCTCACTCTGACGACGCGTCTCCTCCTTCTTCTCACTCGCCTCGCGCTTCACCTTCTCGTACTCCTCCTTCACCTCACGCACCAACGCCACCTCCGCCACACCCTCCGCCTTCTCCAACACCTCCAGATTGTGCAGCGCCAACTCCAACGCGCTCTTCGCACTCCGGTACTTCTCCGCACGTTTACGCATCTCACTCAACTCGCGCTCCTTCGCATCCAACTCCCCACGCACCCTGTTCGCCTTCGACAACAGCGACAACACCGGCGCACCACCACGACGCGAACCGCCCTCCACAATGCCCGACAGCTCGAACACGTCGCCCTCCACTGTCACCGTGCGTGCGTGGATCGCCGGGTTGAACGTCACCTTCCGCGCCACCTCCAGCGACTCGCCCGTCTTGCTGTCCTTCACCACCATGCGGTCCGTGTCCCTCATCTTGCCCATCACCATCACCTTCTCGCGCTCGCCCACCGCCTCCATCAACGCGCGGTCCTTCTACCGGATCAGCATCGCATCCTTCTCCTGCAACTCCGCGCCTCACACCTCCTTCACATACATCGTCTGGAGGATGTCCATCTCCGCTCCGTTCCGCGCCGAGATCTCCTTCAGCACCTTCCCGTTGCCTGCCGTCTCAGCATCCTCACTCTTCTCTCAGCCGTGGGTAGTTGTGCGTCTCGGAGGACAGCATCATGAACTGATGCATCAACTTGCAGGGCATGCCGAGTCACTCGGGTGGGAAGGCTGAGATCTCAAAGCCATGGATGGCCGAGAAGTGGTCATTCAAGGCAAGCACGAGGATCATGCGACGCATTTCCATCAGCGTGTCACTCACGATGTGCATTCAACAATACGGTTTCTTCTCATTATCAATCACCATGGTACAGCCGAAGAATCAGTGATACGAGATGCAAGGGAACTGACAATATCATCGCTTCAAGAACAACAGTAAAGAATAGATGCTCTACAGAAACACTGTGAATTACCTTCAAATGGGACACACGCCTTTCAGCTCCAGCTATAGCCAATACAAATGGCATACGGAAATGATAACTCATACACGCTTCAAAGAGCCAGTCAAAATGCTCATAGGGTACGAATACACCAAAGAGCACATCCGCAAAGCCTTCTCTTCAACACGCATTTAACCAATCAAGTAGTATTCATTCCATCAGATAAGACACCAAAACAGGGTAGAGAGTGGATTACCATGTCAACACTCCGCGTATCCATTTCACACAGTGAGCACAACTCACCATTGGAATAGCAATATCAAAAGAAGAAGAATCGACTAGGGAGGCATTGGAACTGCTAGATGGGAGCGATTCGACAATCCCATGATTCCACGTAGAAAAGAAGAAACCAACTCAGCGTTACAAGCGAGAAATGAGGCAAAACAGGTATTGGCTAAAAGCGTCCCTATTTTCGTCAACCCCTTCATTCATTCTGAATCTGGCACATTTCTCTTATCCATGCATCATTCCTTGTTCATGGAGTTCAGTACTGTTGAATGGGATGGCAGCAGCACGTATCCTTCCGTGATGGAGTGTTCCTACTTCATGAATGCCTTTTCTATAACCTAACGAGTTGGAAGTGGGATGTTCCATTCAATCGTGTGTGTCCTATTCCTTGCTTTGTAGTATTCCAGAGTTCTGTGATTGCGAGTTCTTCTACCACTTCAGAACTGCAACTACAGTATCCCTGACCCTAAACCTGACTTGCTTCTTCCTGTGTACCAATTCCTCTTTGTTGTTGTCTATTGTGTCCCCGTTGTGATGCAAACTGCTCGAGTCATTGATATCCTCCTCTTCCCCGTGAATGAGCCACTGGAAGAACGCATTCATCCCCTTCGCACCCTCTCCACCGTGTACTCTCACCGAAGAAGCACAACAACCTATTAATGCTCTGGATCCTCTTCAACACCATCACGTGCACCTATAGATCCTTCGGTCATGGAGTGATGGGACAACTGCATGGACTCTTACACTTCTCCCTTCAATCCTGTAGATATGACACATTTCCTGTCAATCACCCTGAAGAGTATCATCAGTCCAGTCAATCGCTCCACGCCGCAATTCGACGTGCACTCCGTTTCTCTCCCTCACGCATAGACAAAGTACATGCAGTGTCCAAACCGCGAGCAAGGAGGGGTGCACACCCTCTAGCCATTCCCGCCAAGTGAGGCGTCCATTTCCCTCCACGACATTGACAGAATCCATTCACACCATCAGAGCTTCCTGACCCTGTTCGCCATGAACCTGAGCATCCTCACCAGCAAAGACAGCCCATGAACAATCATTGTGAGGTATTTGTTCAACACATCTCAGAAACAAACACACCACAAACTAGGATTCTTCAAAGTACTTCTCCAGCGCGCCAATGTCTACACCGTGAGGGAACGAGCGAACAGACACCCTCCTTCACGACGGAGGTGCGGTGCTTGAAGGCGAACGGGGAGAGCGTCACTGTCGCCAGCTTCGGCATGTCTAGCGTTGAGAGGATGCAACCACCACCCACGCTGAAGGTCAAGGACACGGGGATACACGAAGGACTTGGAGTCTCCACTCATGTAAGTCGTGAGCGAGGTCAGCTCGGGCATGTCTACGCCTCACATTTCCATTACACACCCACTCTGCAGAACCAGCTCGGAGGCGTCGTGATCCGCGAAGGCCAGCGCGTCCTTGCCGAGCCAAATGGACGTCAGCGCAGGCAGGTCTATTCATCACTCTCCCCCTCGTCGCGCACTCTGCAACGCCACATGCCTGGACTGCTGGAACGCCGCTCCGCCCAACGCCAGCGACTGCAGCTTCGGCAAGTCTACGCCTCAGTCTCTCCCGCCAGAACCACCCTTCAGCTCCAGCGCCGCGGCGGCAAAGGTCCCGCTCTCCCTCTCCACGTCGCCCAGCTCCAGCGTCTGCAACGCGTCCAGACCCGACAGCTCGAGCGTGGTGAAGAGCTCGAAGGACCCTGCCCCGACCTTCAGCTCTCGCAGCCTCTCGCAGTCTCTCACCACCAGCGTGCCGTTTCTGTGCGTGAAGGAGTTCTCGCCCACCTCCACGGTCTCCAGACGGCTCAGGCCCTCCAGTCTCACCTCTTGCACGTAGTGGAAGGAGTCGTAGTAGATGGTCAGCTCGCGCAGCGCCGGGTTGTTCTCCAGCACGAACGAGCGAACCGATCCGAAGGCGCGGCTGCCCACCTCCACGACCTCCAGCTGCGCGTTGCCCTGCACCGTGAAGTTCGTCGCCATGCGGAACGCCGACGGGTAGAACGCCAGCTCCTTTACCTTCGGACAGTCCTTCAGCGTGAACGACGAGAAGTCCTGGAAGGAGTCCTCGCCCATCTTGATCGTCTCCAGCTGCGCGTAGCCCTCGAACGCCAGCGCGCCCAGCATCATGAAGCACGCGCGGCCCACCGTGAACTCGCGCAGCGACGGCAGGCCCTCGAAAGCGTCCACGTGGAAGCCCTTGAAGGATTTGTTGCCGATCTCCACCACCTCCAGGTGCGAACAGTTCCTCACCGCGAAGTGCGCGTCATTCGCCCGGGTGAAGGACTCCATGCCCACCGTCAGGCGCACCAGGTGCTGCAGCCCCTCCAGCACGAAGGACTCCACGCTGTGGAAGCAGTTGCTGCTGATGCGAATCGTCTCCAGCGCGGGCACGTCCTCCAGCCTGAAGTCCTCTGTGGAGGACAGTGAGTTCTGTCCGACAGCCAGGGACTTCAACGCGGTGCAGTTCGCCACGGCGAAAGTGCCCGTGCTCTGGAAGGATTCCGAGCCGACGGTCACGTTCACCAGCGCAGGCAGGTCCCGCAGCACCAGGCGGTTCGCGTTCTGGAAGCACCGCGAGCCGAAGGAAGCGCTCTGTAGCTGTGGCGTGTCCTTGATCGTCAGCTTTTCTCCGTATTTGAAGGCGTCGGTGTCCAACTCTCTCAATCGCGGACAGTTCCTCACGGTCAAGGCACTCGAGGACTGGAAGGAATCGCCATAGACGCCCAGCGAGACCAGCTTGTCCATGTTCTCCACCTTCAGCTCCTTCGCGCTATAGAACGAGTCGCTGAACGTCAGTGTCTCCAGAGACGGCAGCTCCTGCAGCTCCACCGCCCTGAACATCCGGCACGACTCGGAATCAAACGCCAGCGTCTTCAGCGCCGTGCAGTTCACGATCCGGGCCACGTCCCCGTCTGCGGCGCTGAAGCTCTTGGAACCGAACTCCGCCGTCTCCAGCCGGCCCAGGCCCTCCAGCGTCAGGCGGGTGGCCTGCGTGAAGCAGTCCTCGTCGATGCGCAGCGTCTCCAGCGCGGGCAGCTTCGCCAGCTGGAAGCGCTTGAAGTGCTTGAAGCTCCCGACCTCTGCCGTCAGCCGCTTCAGCGACGCACAGTTCGACACGGCGAAACTGCCCTCCGCAGCAGAGAAGCTCCCGGCGCCCACCCACACGGACTGCAGCGCGGGCATGTCCGACAGAGTCACTGCCGTCGTGTTCCGGAACGAGCCCTCCTTCAGCGTGAGGCGCCGCAGGGAGACCGCGCTCGTGAGCTCGAACCGCGCGGCAGGCTGGAAGGCGAGGCGGCCGACGTACAGCTCCTCCAGCGACTCCACGCCCTCCAGCACCAGCGCCTTCGCCTCCAGGAAGGAGCGGTCGCCGAACGTCAGGTTCTTCAGCTCCGTCCGGCGGGTCAGGTCCAGGGCCTGCGCCCTCTGGAAGCAGTCCGCGCCGAACGCCACCCTCTCCAGGAACAGCGTGCCGCTCAAATCCAATGTGAAGTTGGACATCACTCCGTCGCCGACGCTCAGGTCCGTCATCGCGTCGCAATGCGTCAGGCGGAACTCGCCGCTGCCCTGCGCGAAGCTGCTCGCGCCGATCGTCAGACTCTTCAGCGCGGGCAGACCGTTCACGCTGAACTGCTCCGTGTTAACGAAGCTGTGTGAACCGATTGTGATGCTCTTCAGGACGGGCAGACTGCTCAGATCGAGTCGCGTCACGTTGGCGAAGCTGTGCGAACCAATCGCGATGCTCTTCAGCGCGGGCAGAGCGGTGAGATGAAGCGACGTGAAGGCGGCGAAGGCACCATCGCCAATGAGCAGCTCCTGAACGCTGGAGGCGACGAGCGAGAAGGCGCCGGCGGCGTGGGCGAAGCTGTTCGTCCCCACCACCACGCTCCACAGGGAGTCGAGCTGGGCGAGAGCCAAGTCCCGCACGTCGGCGAAGCAGTCCGCGCCGATGGTCAGACGCTGCAGCGCGGGCAGCCTGGCGAGGTGGAGGCGAGTGAAGGCGCCGAACGCCTTGTCCCAAACGGTCAATTCCTCCAGGGACTGGCAGTTCTCGACGCGCAGCTCGCCGGCTTTGCGGATGAAACTGCTCTCTCCGAAGGACACGCTCCTGAGATGGGGAAGCGAGGAGAGCGTGAAGTGCTCGACCTCCGTGAAACAGTCCGCACTGATGTGCAGCGTCTCCAGCGAGGGAAGGCTCGTCAGGGAAAGGGTGCTGAAGAAATGGAACGACCCGTCGAGGATGCTCAGCGTTTTCAGTGCCACGCAGTTCTCGATGTGCAGCTCGCCATTCTTTCTCGTAAAACTCTCCTCCTTGAACACGAGGCTCTCCAAACTCTTCAGATTGCGAATCCGCACAGTGAGAATGGAACCCAGGGAGAACGAGCCGACAGAAAGGCGTTCGAGTTTCCGAAACGCTCCAAGATCAAACACAGTACTGTCCATGTCGTTGCATTCACCATCGGGAATCACCAACTCCTTCATGTTAGTGGAGATAGTGCCGTTCAAGCACTCCTTCAGCATTTGGAACGTCTCTTTGGCCTCTCGAGAAACAGGATCTCTGACGAATGCAAACACGAGAATCAGACCAACAGCCACAAGGAGAAGAGTCGAAATCGCAATGCACAGCGTTCTTCCTCCAAAGCGGCTCTTCTTCTGGCCCATATTCTGACCCCTGCTAGGAATCATTGGTTCCTGCACGGTGTGGACGAGAACGGGGGTTCTAGGGTTCATCGAGGACTCGTTTTGCTTACGGATTCATGACACTCGTCTTCTGCACATATACACCTCTAGGGTTGGAATTGTACATTCTGGACAACAAGGGTTGCGTATTTATGGAATGAGACAATCACAGCGTTTCATCGTTCCCATCTTGCGATACGGTGCGTGTAATGTGTCCTCCCCTGAGTGGAATGGATTGTCTCTGTTGGAGGCAAGTATGATGGCATTCACCCCTACATGTTCGGGTATTGATGAAACAATGAATTGGGTGTTTATCCTCTCATTCATTCCTGGACAAGAGTTGTTTGTTCAGTACAATTCATGTTGACTCCCACAAGTGTGAGATCCTTTCGATGAGACCACTTGGTCTTCCTCTTTGGTTTTCTTCGTATTGAAGTAGCAGCATTCACTACTGTTAGTACAAATGGATAGGGTACTACTTCATCTACAGGATGCAATACAAAAGCAAGAGACAAATAGTGTATGTGTGAAGAAAAAGGCAAGGATAGGATGAAACACTCTTGAACCGCTTGGGATACTCAGGATGACTCCATATACTCCCTCTCCCATTGTGAGTGTTGTCCTCTTCAAATCACACAATTCCTTTACCAGAGTGTCAAACACGTGTAGGGCTGTTCTTGATGTGCTCGATTGCATTTTCAAGTTGCAAGGAATGCTTGTGAACTCCAAAGCATCCACCCTGTGCTCATTTCCCGAATCCGTTACCCTATGGCTACGCTATTTCAATTTCAATCTCTATAATGGAGGCTGTGAAGAATGGAATGCAGTATAACCTTCTTCTCGAGAGTGGCATCCAGTTTGTTCCTTGTTCCCCTTTCACCGTTTTAGAATGCATTTACCTAACTAGTGGAGAGAGATGAATCGATATCCATGCCGCTTTGCCCAGAAACTGCTTGTACAGTTCCTTTCAACGCAGTGCAACAGAGGAGCGTCGTGTTTCTTATTTGTATTCATCACTGGAGTCAGAACATTGATTTAGTCTTTGGAAATGCCTTCCCTGTGTTTGTGGAGTGTGATTCTGGAGGCTACAGCATTCTCACCGATTCCCATCTCGGAATCATGATTCTGGTGTGAATCTACGTCCTTCCCGATGAGCTGGTGGTTGATACGAAGCAGACCTGTCCAATGCATCCCAGTATCCTTCATACTCTCTCCTCAGTCTTAGAACAGCATGATCCCATCAGTAGCATTCAAGTCATGGGTGGATCTGCACTGGACGTGATGTGCGCTCTGTTCCTGCCGCAGTGGTCAGAGCTGAAGGCGCACGAGAAGCCGATCCAGTCTCTTCTCCCTGCTGGACTCCGCCTTGTCCCCACCGCCTGGGCGTGTCGCCGCTCTCCGTCGCCGCGAACGAGGGCTGTCTCGCTGTTCCAGACGCTGTTCCAGCCGCTGAAGGAGGAGCATCCTGTGGTGGAGGACAAGACGGCGAAATCACCATGCCATTTGACTGCTTCAACGCGTGTCCTTTCATCCGCGAGGAGAATGGAAGGCGGCGGAGCGTGGGGTGTGGCGATCGACAGACGGCGCTGACGGTCCGAAGCAGGAGCACGACGCGGACCCCAGTGACGGGCTGTCCGCCAAGGCGAGCGTCGTGAGCAGGGCGATCCGTCCGTGTCTGCATCAGGGCTGCAGGAGACCGTGTGTGGCGCACGCCCAGCAGGCGGCCATCTGGCGGCCATCTGGCGGCAGAAGCGCTGGCTGGAGAAGGTTGACGGGCTGGTGCGGCGCGAGGACTGCTGGGCGACCACTCGAACGAGCTGTGCAGAGGTTCGCTGGGGTGAGTCATCCTCCACTCCATGCGCATTCCCGCGGTTGCCGCATTAGGAGGTGTTCGTTGTGCCATTCAGTGTTGTGGACAACAGCCGCAGCAAGGTGTGCTGGGTGTGCGATTACCCGTCTCCAAGACTGCGTCGAGTGGTGCGTTGCTGCTGCTTTATGATGAGCATGAAGAACGATCGGACGATGTACCGACTGAGGTTGTTGTTTGAGATGGAGAAGGCATTCTGGTTGACGGAGGAGGAGAGAGTGATCGAGAGAGGTGATGAGGAAGCCGAAGCTGGTGAAGAATGCAGAATCTGCTGAATCGCTGTGAGAAGGAGGGTTGTGTATATTGAGTTGACTTCAGCAATGAACGACAGATGGTTTGTTTGTTGACAAAACGGAGTTATGTGTTGGAGAATCAGAATACACTATCCAGTGAAGCCATAATGAGCGATCTGATTAGGATAGGTGATTATGAGTTGTTGGAGAAGCAGAGGGAAGGGTGTGAAACAAACTGAGGGAATGAAGCATAGAGAATGGTTTGACGAGTTTAAAGCACGTAATCGAAACACAAATGAGATTGTATTGATGGCAAGAGTGAAGAATGGATTGAAGGTAAAGAGAATCGAATCACGCTTTACCCAACTGAAAGAATGCAGCAATGAGCATCTTGTGAGGTATATAGATATTGTGAAGAAGGAGGACGAGTTGTGGGTAGTGATTCCTTGGAGAGTTGACAGAATAGATTGTAATGGAGAATTGTGATTGCTATTCTCTCTCACAAATCTTGGAGCATAGGGATTACATGACGGAGGAGCAAGTGCGTGTAATCGCTCGTGGTTGTTTATTGGGACTGAAATATCTATGTGGGAGATGTGTAAAGCATGGCGTAAGTGAATGATAAAGGTAATGAGTGAATAGGACGTGAAACCAGTGAATCTGTTCCTGACTGAAGATGGTGTGGTGAAACTGGGCTACTACGGACTGACAACCCAAGCAGAGTGTTATAGCATTAAGAAATGGAAATGTGATGGAGTTCGTAGTTTTGCTCCTGAGGTGTTTGAGGGACAGTATGAGTTGAAGAGTGATGTGTGGTCACTTGGCATTGTTTTGGTTGAATTGATGGGAATGACAGCATTCTTTAAGTCTGAGAATGACTGCTTGCCCTCAACGAGTGTGCAGTATGAGTTGCAAGTTGAGGGAGATGACATTCAGTCAGCACAATTAGCTCATTTCCTGAAGAGGTGTTTTAGGAATGCGTCTTTTAGATGGAATGTAAACAAGTTAGTGAATGTGAATGTGAGGTATGAGAATGATGAGTAGCATCCATTTGTGAAGAAATGCAAAGAAAGAAATGAAGTGTTGGATCCATTGGTGAAGATGTTGAAGTATCAAGAGTATTGTGAATTGATGCTGAAGAAGGATGTGAAGGATTCGTATCTGGTGTTGAATAACCATGATAGATTGTGCTGGTATCACGAAGGACTGATTAAGAAGTTCCCTTCCATTGTAATGGAATTGCATTTGAATGCAGTTATCGAAGTGGATATTGCATCCCACACACTGCTAAGAGTGAATGGAGAGGATGTGAAGGGAATCGAGCATGCTAAAGTGTTGGATTTGAATGATGATGGAGAGCGATGGGAAGGCGATGTGATGAACAATGAACCCTATGGTTGGGGTGTGCTGTATGACAGTGAGAACAGAAGGGTGTACGAGGGATTCCGAATTGGTGATGTGAATGTGTGTTATGGAAGAAGCTACTATCCTGATGTTCAAAAGGTGGAGTATGAAGGAGAGATTTGTGAAGGAAAGCGATGGGGACGAGGCATTCAGTATGATCGAACTGGCAAGACTGTGCTTGAAGAAGAGTGGATGAATAATGAACACTTGAGTAAGCGAGTAGTGCTGAGTGAAGAGAATCAACTCCTTCACAGTCACATTGAAGAACTGATCGTAGAGAACAACAGCTGTAATGGAAGAGAATGGACTGCTCTCGATTTGTCTTTCATATCCCATTTGCGACTGTTTGAAGTGGGTGACGAGTGCTTTGAGAATGTGGATGAAGTGAAGTTGATTGGATTGAATCAATTGGAGAGGGTGGTGATTGGAGAGAGCTGCTTCACGAAGAAACAGAATAATACGCCCAGTTATGATTCAAGTCATCATTTCTGTTTGAAGAATTGTGAGAGACTGAGAGAATTGAAGATTGGTCGTTATTCCTTCTCTGACTATTCCGTGTGTGAGATTGAGAATGTGCCTTCTTTGAGAGTGATTGAAATGGGAGAGTTGAATAAAGAGAGTCACAGTTTCTTTGCTGCTTCATTGGAATTGAAGAGTGATTCTGAAAGAATGGAATTGATGAATAGACTTGCCCAGTTTGAAAACACTTCTGTTTGGTGGTAAGGCATTTGGTGATTGTTCTCGTGCAGTGTTTGAGAGTGAATGGCTTGATATGAGAATGATGAATAGATTTGCCTGAATTGACTTCCATTCGACTTGGTAGTACTTCATTCGTTTTCAATTATGATGAATCAACTGAATTGATAATGCGAAGTGGTGATGATGAAATGAATTGATGAATAGACTTGCCTAAACTCACAACACTCACTACTGAAGAGAATGACAGTGCTACATTCTTCTATCCTCGTATCATCACTCTGGAGAGTATTCCCTATCACTCTATCCTCACAAACAGACATGCCCTCTCTCACCACTGTTACTCTCCCTCATGCATTTAAACGCAGAAAAACCGTTCACCTCAAGAGTTTCTCTTCCTCCCCTCCCTCATTCCTAGACATCACTCCCGCTCTCCAACAGTATGTCAAATTCCCTCTTTCTTCCACACACGATTCAGCATCTGCTCTATCCAAATGACTCATTCACATTTTATAACCCTCTACATCATCACATCACACTGATTCGCAATTCCCAATCGAGGAATGCGTGAGGATGTGCCATTCCATCACTTCCCCTGATCTTGCTCCACTTCCCTCCACAACCGTACAAATCACATAACATTCACACACTAACCCCAACAAGAATAAGAATCACTAATTCGGCCTCGTAATGCACACACAACTCGCAAAGAGCATCTACAAGACTGCATTACGTAGAGCCATTGCATTCGATAAGCAACCCGTGCTGAAAGTGGGGCTCTTCTCTTCTCCTCCTGATTGTAGTGTCTTATCACCCAGGAGTCTTTTGACCGGTACTACAATCAAATCAAGAATGGATCGACGAAAGAAAGAGACTATTGCAAAGATCGCGTGGACGCCTTTCTCTGGTTTCCATTTCACTCTCTTTCCACCTAGAAGTCATAATCAATTCTATTCCATGGATCGATCTCTCTCTGCGTTCCTTCGTCAACAAGTTCAACAAACAGGGGACGAAGAGAAGAACCCAATGTAATTCTCTCTTCATGCAATTCAGTCGTAGCGCATTTTCTGCTCTGTTGCGTCTTTCCGATTACCTTCATTCGTGTCTGTAGTACGCCAGCAATTCTGGATTCATCAAATCGAAGATGGAATCTACACTTCCTGCTCCTCGTGATGGTGCTATTCAATCCTCCCCTTTCCCCGTAGTGCGTGAATGCTACGATCGGATTCATCCCTCTCTGGAAACAGAGGCAAGAGACCAGTACGCTGGCTGTGTGCTCATCCAAAACCCATCTGCGCTTCTTCAGATGAAGAACTGGGATGAAGACGATGATCGAGTGAAGGCGCTGCTTTCCTCCTCCGTGGTAGCCCCGTCTCCTCTCCCTCATTCCAGATGTACCTTCTCGCCCCCATCCAGAACCAGTACCCGATGCTCTTTCTCAGCGAGTGCTTCCCACCCCGCTCTCTCATTTCTAGTTCGCAGCACTCTGCCAAGAGCGCTCATGACATGAAGATCCGTCTGGTCCGTCTCGCCTCCAAACTGCGTGGCATAGCAGACCGTTCTGCCAGCCGTGAGGAAGCTACGCCGAAGGAGGGACGGCGTCGTGTCCGCCTGACCTTGGATCCGCAGACGCAGCACGCGCTGGACGGCCTGTCCGTCACTCCCTCAAACACCGTCAACACCCACATAAACGCCGTCAACACCCACATCACCCCGCAGGAGGCGAAGCTGGACGGTTACAACTGGAAGCACGTGCTGCTGGGCGGCGCCTTCTCCCACCCCGTGGTGCTGTTTGACAAGACGCGCCTTAATCCCGCTGTGCTGATGCAAATCGAGTACGCGGACGAGACGGACACCGTCGCCTCCTCCACCGAGTACGAGCGCCTCCTCCGCACGCTGTCGAGGACGGAAACGGACACAGTGCCGCTGTGCCTGGACTGCACCACGGTGTTCGCCTCCTATCCTTCTGCCTTCCTCTGTCTCTCCTTCACTATACCGTAAAGGAGATTGCGGAGGCCGTGGAAGCGAGGCAACTCTTCGCCGTCGCCGTGGAGGATGTGCGCGACCTTCTGTTTAACTGTACGCCAGACAGGGCGGCGTGACGCGCAGGCACCATCGACCGACGCTTGATCTACCCGAATCTGCTGAAGCGGCTGGGCGGTGAGTTGGCGAAGTGTGCAGACGTCATTTACAATGTGTTCATCAGTGTTGACTGTTCTGTTTGCCACAAACACACGACAAGTCCTTGCGTTCGTTCAGGCGCCGCTGCACAAGGTGGTTGGTCCACAGGAGGAGAGAGAAGGCGCAGAAGCACAGGGGAACGAGAAAAGAGAGACACTCCCACCCGAAGGTCCGAATCACCCAGTCCACGGGGAGACCCGAGAAGACGCTTCCGAAGGGCGACATGAGACCGTTCAGGCTGATGACCGTGCTGGCGAGCCGCGCGTCCACGCTCTCCATGGCGATGAGCTCGCTGAAGGAGAAGGGGATGTAGAGGAAGAAGCCCAGCAAAAAGCACAGCAGGAGGAAGGCGAGCGGCGAGGAGGCCCACGGCAGCGCGGCAAAGACAATGCCCGCCAGGATGGACGCCGCCTCGCAGATGTGCGCACGGGAGAGATGGTAGGCGTCCGACACATAGCCTAGTCGTGAGGGCGAAAAGAGGGGGCCACCACACCACAGCGTGCCCAGAATGCCGCCGATCTCGATGCAGCTGATGGCGGAGGGGACGTGGCTGCAAGTGAGGGGAGAGGACGAGACGGACGGGAGGACGGAAGGGGCGTGGAGGAGTCGCGGAAACATCAGCAACCACTCGCTGGTTGAAGGTGCTCTGCGGGTCATGGGGAGGGAGAAGCGGAACAATGAACACAGCGCCCAGAAGAAGCGAGAGGGAGAGAAGGGACCGGCATGACGATTTGCCCTCGGACTCCTCCTCCTTGGAATCGAGTGATGCATAGGACACCTAGAGAGAAGGTGTGGCTGAAAGAAACGACTTTGTCAGGCCGTTTCGAGGGATAGAGAGAATAGGAGGTAAATGCATTGCACAGGTTTGCAATGCTTAGCGCGTAAAAGATGGAACTCGGATTCCCGTGTACAGCCCGGGAAAGCGTGTTGCAGAGAATGGTCCCGATGGAACTGCAGCAGCAAATCACCGACCAGTAGAATCCGTGCATTATGTACTCAATAAGAAGAAGAGGGGGTACAATCGTCGGGAAGCCACTGCTTGAAGACAATGCATAGGATCGGCCACAATGTTCCCATACACGCGTAGCTCACTACCCAGAGAGCGAAGAAAACAGAGTAGTTTCCCGTTGTAGAGGAAGATGCCAATCCTTCCAACGAGCAGAGGATTCCGACCATGCCGAAGAGAAGAGTGTACATCCGAAACAGGTTTCCCTTCACCACATGACTCGTGATGAACTTGCTCAGTCCATACACGATAAAGGCCGTCGTATTCATCAGGGCGTAGTTGGACTGGGTGAAGAACCCTCTCTGGATGAAATATGGAGCGCATTCTCCCAGCGCCCTCCGAACCCTATTCCACCCCGTGCAGGACATAAAGAGAGGAAGGAGGATGTGAACGAAGTAGAAGGAGTGTGATTCCTTCATGGGTTGGGAATGGAAATGAAGTCTGGTTTGTTGAATGGATTGGGGTTGTGTCCTCTTCAGAGTGGTATTTGTGAATTGTGAATGGAGATTGGGATGTGGATTGTGTGTTGCGTGTTGAAGTGGGTGAATGATGTGGAAAGGAGTATGTGGAGTTGGTAGTGATGAAAAGATTGTGAATTCTTCATGATTGCTGATAATGGGAGGATCGTCGATTAATGACTTTAGAAATGAATGATTCCATTCCGTTCATTCCTCAACAAAAGGAAACACTCCAAAGGAGCGTATCCTGGAATTGATCACCACAAAAAGACTGTCGAGTGGCACGTTCAGTGATTCATGTTAATTATGAAACAATACAACGTATCTCATATCATGACATCCAGATTAACCCTATGAATACCCTGTTGTACTGCTTTTCAATTCTTGTCGTAGTTGCATGTGCGGAGAATCCGGCCGCAAAGGGCCAGATTATCGTGAAGGACTCGAAGGGAACCATTTTCACCTCCTACTCAGCGCAGAAGTTCAGTAAGCAAAAGGATCTCTTTTGCTCTCTGAAGGGAGCTGATTCTGTGCAGTGGTCGATCTCTCCCGAAACGAAAGTCGTATCAATGGACAAGTATGGCGGATTATCCATTAAGCCCAATGAGCTCCGACCCAAACAAACGTACACCATTACGGCGACAACGAAGGAAGGAAACACGACACTTCCTTTCGATATTGAGATCTATGGATGCGAATCTGGTGATTTCCTGGTGATCAACACGAATCTGCAGTATAGAAGAATGGAATTGTATAGTGGGGATACACTGCTCTTCAACAATACGCTTCCTGCTACGATGGGTCTCTGTGTCCCTGTTGCCACTTATCGATACGTCGTGTATAGCAATTATGTCTCACACTGTTATGTTACCATGAGTGACGATCATGGTGTGCGTTATCATACTGTGATTACCAGTGTAATCGCCACTTATGAGGGCACGTTTTCCAATGACCCCAAGGCAAAGCCCTCCATTTCTTTCCCGCAAGTGATCTATGTGCCCAAAAAGGACTCCAAGAGAACTCATCTCCTGTCGCAGGGTCCGATTGACAGAGTGGTGATTGAACCTGAAGTCAAGTTTGATTCTGTTCTTTTCGATCTGCTTTTACGCCCTGTCGAAGAACCCACCACCTACACCATCACCGCCTTCCATGGTGACGAGAGTGTGAAGACCACCTTCACAGTGTACAGCGACACCTGCCCCGAGGGCTACTCGCTCATCGACGTGACGATGACAGGTCGCTGCTCTGGGAGCATGTTTACCCTTCCTGACTTGGAGCCTGACACCTACTTCGAGGAGAAGATGAGTTTCTGCATTCAGGAGAAGCCTTTCAACGCCACATTGCTCCCGTGGGGCTCCTGCGCCTTGCAGTTCCTCAAGGACGGGTTCGTCTTCTTCCAGCACGCTCCCACGCACACCTCCATCACCGTCACCGTCCGCCGCCACGAGCCCGTCACCTTCGCCTCGCAACTCGCCTTCTCCACCGATGCGCCCAAGAGCAAGTGGGCGAGGGTCAAGTTCGACGACAGCGCCTGGAAGAAGGGGAAGGAGGGCGGCTGGGGCGCCTTCACTGCTGCTTCTGCCTGGTTCCGCGCACCCTTCACGATGGAGAAGGGTCTCTCGTCCTGCCGCCTGTTCGTGCGCGGCGAGGGTTCTGCCCGCATCTTCGTGAACGGCAACGCCTTCAGCCGCGCTACGCTGACGGAGACGGGCGTCGCCATCGTCATTCCGCCCGCCTACCTCGCTGAGAATAATGTGGTCGCCGTAGCGCTGGCTAAGGGCGCCTCCAGCACCATTCGCTTCGGTCTCTCTGTCACACTGACCAACACACCGCTGATGCCAACGATGGACGGCGATGCCTCTGCTATCCAGCCCCATCCCGATCCTTCGCACCCCGCCAAGGACGCCTTCAGCGGAAACGACAACGGCCATTACTGGGTGACGGACGCAGTGCCGGCGGAGCTGATCTTCACTTTCCACAACGACGCACAGCATGTGGTGAACGCGATTCAGATCGCCCGTGAGACCGCTGCGCCGTCCTTCGCGTTTGACGTGGTGGGTGTGAATGGCGAGGAGCGCGTGACCCTCGCCTCCTTCAATCGCGATTCCATCGAACAGCAGTCCAAAACGAGCGCCCTCTCCCGATTCTCCTTCCCAAACCTGCGGGCCTTCGCCTCTTACCACTTCGTGTTCACCGCCGCCAACCTGACGCAGCCCATCATAATCTTCAGCGTCTTCCTCTACACACGCCCGCTCTTCGCCTGTCCCAAGAAGTACGGCTTCAAGGGCGTGACGGACGGCACTACGCTCTACAAGCGCTGTCCGCTGGGCTATACGGGCCGCAAGGCCGTGTCTTGCGTGCACGAGAACGACGAGACCTTCTGGACGGAGAGCCGCGAGCAGTGCTACGCCACCAATCCCGCGAAGGACTACGAGTTCATGGACTGGACCTTCACCATCCGCGGAATCACGCGCGAGGCGTGGAAGGAGGGACGTCCCATGACGGAGATGCTGGCGGAGGAGACGCCCATGGCGGGTCGTGACATTTCGTACCTGTACGAGGACTACGCGGTGGACGGGGAAGCGACGGTGCTGACGGTGCATTCCCGCTGCCTGCTGGACCGCGGTCTGAGTGCTGTGGTGAAGCGAAAGCTGAAGAAGCTGGAGCCGCGTTTCAGTGAACTCGTGTCAAAGTGGATGGGAGTGGAATGCACGGCGAGCATTGGCAAGGTGGTCATTCGTCACCATGTGAATTGGGCACTGGTCATTCCCACTTCCGTGGTGGTTGTGGTGGTGATTACTCTTGTTGCGGTATACTTGTCTTTCCGCCACAAGAAGGGAGCCGTGAAGCATTTGCAGAAGGGAATCAATCCGAATGGAGACGACAAGGCTTCGCTGTTGGTGTGATTCTCATTTCTCTTTGTTTCAACACGCGTTGTGATGCTCATTAACAGAAGTGATAAAAGCGATTAGGAATGGATTATTCGCAGAAAAAGCAACTGAACAAAGCCCATTCCCAAAACAATGCTTTCACGAGTCCGCGGTTGCTTTCTAGCGGGTGCATATAGTGGTGCACTCGGATATGGTGTTGAATTCAGCGATGATTTCATGATTCGGTCGAAATACGGGAAGGATAGAATTACGGAGATGGATCGTATCGAAGGAGTTGTAGAAGTGTCGGACGATACCCAGATGGATATCTACACGGCCCAGGGCATCATCCACGCAGCGGAGAAGAACTGCGATTACGAGGGTATGGTGAAGGAGATATACCATTCTTATTTGCGTTGGTACTCTGGCCATGTTCAGTGCGTTCATTCTTCAGGGACTCGCCGTTGATGAGTCCGTGAGCCCAGTCATTGCGTTCCTCCATGAGAAGGGATGCAAGGAAATGGTGGCTTGTCTGCAGAACGCTGTGAACGTTATGGCAAAGGGACCGGAATACGTGAATGCCCTTTCGTTCCTGGGATAGGGCTGGATTGGCGAGGAAGGGATTCCCAAGGAATGGCTGGCGCA